>MDKI01040435.1:0-83212 GCA_005239505.1 Nicotiana paniculata | reverse complement strand
GTGATTAATCAATTTAGGCTAAAATTGAAATAGGCATGGGCTATTTTTTAAATACCCAGATAGCTTAATTAAAATAGTTTTATAAGGTAATTACTTTTTATAAAAATGAATCATATGCATGGAAATAACTTTAAAATGGTTATTTGATATTTAAAAATATAGAAGGCTAATTTCTGGTAAGAAAATAGTATAAAATTACATGCTTAGGCTATAATTGTTATTGCAATTATAGCCAAACGATGTCAGTATGGATAATTATGAAATAATTTGATCTTATTAGGACCATAAACAATGAATTAAATCAAGAAATGCCTTTGAAATCATTTGTGATGCGATTTTGTAATTATTTATTGGAAATAAAATGCTAGATAAATTAGACAATATATAGGAAAATTATGGAAAAATACCAATCATTGTTAATGCATGATTTTGAAGGTACATATGCAATTTTAGAAATATTTTGGGAAAAATTGGGTATCAACACCTACATCATCAAGAAAGTGTTACCAAAAGGGGCCTTGCACTTGGTAGATGAAGAAGGACGTGTACCAGACATGACTATTAATGCAGATGCAGTCAAAAGATATTATGTTTGATATATAACCACTGTGAAACTTTCACGAAGGCTATCATTGCTCGCTATTCTAAATAGGTGTCACCCTTTTGATTAACCCTTTTTGAGCCGTATTTGTCTTCTTTGTTTTCCACTTTTTTGGAACATGTATACTTGTAAAAGCAGAAAAAAGAGAATTCAAACAACAAATCTTCTGAATTAGTGAAATACGTCCGACCTGATTCTTAAAGGATACGTAGGCAGCCTTACCCTGGGTTCGGTCCCATCACAACAAAAATCCATATTACTAATACTCCAGAAACTAGGGCATAAGTTTTGTTTTATTTTACGGTTTTTCGGCTAAAACGGTTACAGAAGTTTTAATTCAGTTCCAGTTTCTTTTTACCTTTTCCATATTAGGAATTTCTGATCGATCTTTGAGAATGTTTGGAGTCCCCATGCCAAGGGCGTTGGGCAACCTCCCACATGAAGTATATTAGTCAAAAAAAAAAGAAATGAGAGAGTCTTATTGGTGAAAACCCGTATAGGCACTATAAGGCGACGATGAGTAGAGAAATGAGAGAGTCTTATTGGTGAAAACCCATATGGGCACCATAAGGCGGGGGTGAGTAGAGAAATAAGAGAGTTCAGTTAGCGAAACCCGCAAAGGGCGCTACTAGCCGAATGAGGGTCTTCGATACTCCGACATAAGCACAACCAAGGCAATTTCAAAATGCATATTTGCGACAAATTTTGAGAATTAGACAACTCATACGGATCAGGCGTCCAATCCAAAATGCATGTCATGATTCATTCAAGTCGGCACATATCTCCAGATAAGTCTCCTTATTCGTTTCCCCGAAAGGGACACCTTTTGTTTAAGCACAGTTCTTTTTCACTTTCAATTATTATTCTATTTTTACCCATAATTTTTCTTTGAGTCCCTTTCGGTGTAATCTTGCATCAAAGGAGAAGCAAATAAATGGCTGCAAAGCTGGCTACAGTTTTCCCGTAATATCGAGCATAATTTAGGGCATATATGGCATTGACGAAGGTACGAATCCATCTGTGATCTCATTTGATAAGGCGAACAAAGTGTCTCAAAGAAACTGAAAAGGTCGCCTAATCAAGACCTGCTTCATGAGAAAAGTTGATAAGCACTACATACACAAACTTGTAATGGGTGCAAGACAACTGAGTTTGATTTTAAAGGGAAGAATTTCCTTGCCTTAGGGACAAGGGTTGGCGGTACCATGGACATCCGAGTATGAAACAGTTAGGGGAAACATCGGAAAACGAGGTCTCCAGATTGTAATACAGAGTATCCAAGCACCTCGGTACCACACTGATAGAATCAGTTCTACAACAACGGAGTGGCCATGAATTGAAACTACAACTGGGCTTCAAGGCCACAAACCGACCACCACTTTGAAAACTCACAAATTTTTCTTTGTTTGAAGCGGGAACAACGTAGTGCCGAATGGTGATTCTCAAAGGACGAATGTCAACAAACGTAAGCTCTTAAAATCTCCATTTTGTTTTATTTTTAGCATGCGGCACTACTGTTCACACCTCCCATTTACGTAGCTTAACTCTGGTAGAACCTTTTCGCCATGTCTTGAACACAGAATATGGCATCAAATTAATGCTCGCTCCCAAATCACACAAGGCTTTGGCGAAATCGGCACTACCAATAGTGCATGGAATTGTAAAGGCACCAGGATCTTCTAGTTTTGGAGCCATGGAATGCACAATTTCACTCACTTGATGCGTCATTTTTATGGTCTCACAATTGATTGATCTCTTCTTTTTTACCAAGTCCTTCATGAACTTGGCATATGCCGATATTTGTTCGAGAGCTTCAACCCAAGGCACATTGATGGACAAGATCTTCATCATATCAATAAATTTCTTAAATTGGTATTCATTGTTTTGTTTGGAGATCCTTTGAGGATATGGTGGAGGAGGTCTTGGAAAAGGAGCCTTGGCTTTGGGCACTACCATTTTCGGTATATCTATCACGTGTTCCCTAGACGGGTTCACATCATTTTGTGTGTCCTCCACAGTGTCATATATGTCTATCCTCACCTTATCATTCACATTCTCATCATTCACTTGCACATCAATGCTTGTCTCGTCATCATCGACACAACATCATCACTCACACTCTTCTTTGGATTAGAGGTACTAGCAACACTACCTCTACTGCTTCTTGTGGTTACTACCATAGCATGGCCCGTATTGTTCCAACCCTTCGGGTTTACTACTGTATCACTTGGTAGTGCCCCCTTAGAGAGAGTATGCAATGCTTGAGAAATTTGACCCATTTTTACTTCCAAGTAGCGGATTGAAGTGTTATGAGAGTATTCAATGCTCGAGATTCACTTGCAAATTGACATTTCCTTCCATCATTTGCTTGAACATAGTTTCCATTCGCCCCATCTCATTGTTTGAAGAACTTTGCCCTTGTGACGGATATGGAGGCGGGTTGTTAGGTTGTTGATACATCGGGGGCCTTTGAAAGCTCGACCCCCGATTGCCTTGGTTATTGTTGCTCCAACCCCCTTGGTTCCATTGCCTCCCCATTTGTTATTATTGTTGCCACTCCAATTGCTATTATTGTTTCCTCCCCAATTGCCTTGATGATCACCCCAATTTTTGTTGTTGTTCCCCCAATTGTTCGGATTGTTGTTGTTGCCATTATTCCAATTCCCTTGGACTTGGTTGCCCCAATTTTGATTGTTTCCTTGTGATATACATTGTTGATTTAGAGCATTGCTCCGTTGACCTTGGTAATTATTGGCATATAAAACTTCCTCACTTTGATCATCATAAGAATCGTCTTGATTGTAACCACTACCACTTTGCTCAAATTGCTCTTGATTGCTTTGCACTTGTTGACCACGCTGTCTTCTCTTGTTGACCATTACATTCACTCCTTCCATGGTGTTTACTTGCTTTGGCCCCTGAACCTGCTGAAGCTTAGCCTTTGCTAACTGGTTCATAGTAGTTGTCAACTCTGCTATGGCTTGTCCGTGATCATGAAGTTCCTTTGAAGGTGGATTACATTAGGGTCACCCTGAGGAACGTTTTCCCGACTTTGCCAAGCCGAGAGGTGTCCTCCATCTCATCTAGTATGTCACATGCATCAGCGTAAGTCAATTTCATGAAATTTCCTCCTGCGAGCTGATTCACAACACACTGGTTCGCTGTGTTGATACCCCTATAAAATGTTTGATGGATAATTGCTTCAGTCATATCATTGTTGGGGCATTCTTTTACCATTGTCCGGTACCGTTCCCATATTTCATGTAAGGGTTCATTTGGCTCTTGTTTAAAGGCTAAGATCTTATCCATATATGTTCCCATATGACCCGGAGAGAAAAACTTTGCTATGAATTCTCAACCAACTCATCCCAAGTGGTGACGAAATGGTTGGGTAGCCTCTCAAGCCAATCCAATTCCTTCCCTCTAAGTGAAAATGGGAAAAGCCTCAATCTCAAAGCATCCTCAGATACATTCGTCTGCTTGCTCCCCTAGCATGTGTCTACAAAACCTTTGAGATGCTTATATGCATTCTGATGGGAAGCTCTGGTGAAGAAACCACTTTACTACAATAGAGTCAGCATGACACTGCTTATTTGAAAATTGCCCGCCCGAATCCGGGGCGGGACAATTGCACTTGCGTAGCCTTCATTGGGTAGCACCCGGTGTGCTTCCCTTGGAGGAACAGGGCGGGGGAGGGGGGGGGGGGTTAGAATGTTGTCATGAGGCAGGAAACATCTTCTTTGTACTTGAGGTTCTAGATTAACCTCATCCACGTCATTGTCTTCTACCTACTCCCCCTAAGGAATATGTCCGAGGACCTCGTTAAGAGCCATTTGGTACCAAAAAGCAATTGACACAAAAAACTAGAAAAATGGAAGGAAAGAAAAACAACACCCACAAATAGTTAGATAGATAGCTAAGACCTTCTAACTCCCCGGTAACGGCGCCAAAAATTGATCGGTTCCAAACCTACACCACTATAGAGTAACGAGGATGGTCAATACAATTTTACCCAACAAGGTCGGGATCGATTTCCACAGGGAGATAAGTGATTTGGAATTGGGTATCTAACTAAATCTATATCCATGTTTTCTTCCTAATTGCACTCCCAAACATGATTGTGATGATTCTACTTCTACTTCTATTGTATGCTAAGATTAAAGCTAAGTACAATATTTTTGGTTATAGTTTTCAAGTGTTTAAAAGGAATAGGGTAGTGACATCCGCCTAGGTGGATACCTAACGGGTAGCAAGAATCTAAGGCAAGCTTTATTTGATTGGGGTCGTAATATAGCCATCACACCCAAGTACTCACTCTATACCTCTCGATAGTTTGAGTGATTTTGCCCAATTTGGATTTCTCAAGTCCAAATGGGTATTCATGCAGTCCAAGCGATACTAGCTCAAGTCGGGTATTACTATCTCTAGGTTTAACCCTTTTATTAAGGCTATCAATTTCTTGAATTCACCCCAATTACTTGTTAGCCTAGTTTTCCTAGACTTAGTCCCTCTTTCTCAAGAAGAGACCAAGTCATAAAGGCATGAATCAGTGTTGCAAACACTAATTCTTCAATCCTAGCAAGAACTAGGCTAAATATCACTAACCTATAAACATTCAAGCCCTAAATTCAATACCCATTAAATACCCATACTAGGGTTGCGTCACAACCCTAGCTATGGGTCTAGCTACTCATAATAATAGTAGAAATCAAAGATAAAGAGGAGATATAATCCATAATATTAAAGTAAAAGATGAAAATCTAATGTTTGAAGATAAATCTTGTACAAAATTTCCCAAATAGGAAAACCTAGCCGTCTCACATACTCAGTAAAAACATAACATAACCTAAACTTGAAAAAAAAGGTCTATTTATACTAAGCTGAAAATTTCGGACAAAAATACCACTGTAGAGGTTTTGCGGCCACGTAATTCAGACCGCGGACGCACTCTTGCTTTCGCGGCCGCATAATTCTGATCGCGGTCTGCGTTTCTTCACATCTGGGACAAGGTTGATCCTTGTTTCGCATACCACGTAATTTCCACCATGTCCGCGTGAGAGACTTCCGCGGCCGCGTAATTTTGACGCGGACTTCTCATTTTTGTATCCCTTGTGAACTCTCTAAATCTTATCAACAACCAATCACGGTCCGCAGAATTCCCATCGCGGCCGCGGTGGTACTTTCGTGGCCGCTTCTTTCTGACGCGGTCCGCATTCATATTTGTGGCCGAAAACCATCTCTTTGATTCTCTATTTTGCGGACCGCGTAATTATGTCCGCATCCGCGTTGAGAATTTTGCGGCCGCACTTTTCTATCGCGGGCCGTGTTCCACATCTCTTGTCCCAGTCTTGGTCTTTTTTCAAGTTTTGACTCCTTTATGAGTTGATCATGGCTACTTTGGCTCATTTTGAACAATCCCTACAAGAAAGCATATTAAGTTAGTTTTGGGGAATACCTTCACGCATTTTTGGCCCAAAACACAAGTAAAAGAGAGCAAATAATAGGCTAAAATCCCTACTTATAATCTCCTTCAGCCTAAGCGCTATATCAATGCCCAGCATAGCGAATCAATGAAACATGCTGCGGTGTGCAGCCTGATCCCATAAATGTCCTCTCAAATCAGGCCCTCGGCCTCACTCAATCATCAGCCTCTCCAGTCTCTCGGGCTCTCATAAATCAAAGTAGTCAGCCCAAACAACGTTGACATGATGCATCAGATAGAATAACAGAGACTGAGCTATGATGTAAAAATGCATGAACATGACTGAGTACGGAATATCAATCAAAATAGTGAGAGGACAGCAAGAAACGACCTCTAAGGGTCCAAACAATATCAGCATAAAGCCTAGACATGGTATCTAGCAAGATTTACAGTATTTTTTTCTAAAACACATAAGGAGCATATAGCTACAACAGGTTGTTCAACTTTATAGTTGCTACGGGACGGACCAAGTCACAATCCCCAAGGGTGCACGCCCACACGCCGTCACCTAGCATGTGTGTCACCTCGAAATAGTCACATGACACAAAAATTTTGGGGTTTCATACCCTCAGGACTAGATTTACAACTGTTACTTACCTCAATCTGAGAAATTCCTACTTCGCAACGCCCTTGCCTCTCGATTCGGCCTCCAAATTTCACGAATCTAGCCACAAATAATACAACACAATCAATAAAGGCTAAAGGGATCAATCCCACAAGAAAACTACTGAATTAGAGCTAAAGTCCGAAATTCACTCAAACTCGACCCCCAGGCCCACGTCTCGAAATATGACAAAGGTCACAAAACCTGAAATCCCATTCACTCACGAGTCTAACCATGCTAAATTCATCAAAATCCGACATCATTTGGTCTCTCAAGTCCCAAAAAGACACTCTCCAAAATCCCAATCCCTAAGCCATTATTTCACTTTAAAAACCCCACTAATTAGGTGAGAAATCAACGGGAAACACCATAGATAAGGATAGTAAAGCTCAAGTAACTTATCTCAATGAATATCCTTGAATCCCCTTCAAAAATCACCTCAAAACCTCCAAATTCCGAGTCAAAAATGGTGGAAATGAGGAAAAATTTTGAAGTACTCTATTTATACATTTTGCCCAGTGAAATCGCATATGTGGTCCCCTTATTCGCTTCTGCGACGCTGCACCTGCGGTGTCACGACCCCAAATCCTAAACCGGCCGTGATGGCGCCTATCGTGGAACTAGGCTAGCCAAAAATCACATGTTTACAATTTCTCTAAAAATCCCAACCAATTTCAAGCATTTCATAAAATATACAGAATTTACTAAATACAATAAGCCAATAAACAGTTCAACCAGCCAACCCCAAAACCCGGAGCCAACCTGTCATGAGCATCTAAGAGAGATAAGCCAAAAAGGTATACTATTATAATACAAAACCTCCGAATAAATAGCTAGATACAACAAGAAGGGAAACAGAGGTGCTGCGGACGCTGAACAACTACCTCTATATCCGCAACCCGGCTCCGCACGGAATAGATGGCTAATGCTCGATATCTGCACCTGAATCTTCACACAGGGATGCATGGAGTAATGTGAGTATGCCAACTCAGTAGTAATGGAAGTAAATCAAGTCTAAGTGGCAAGAAAACACATGAAAATCAATGTCATCAATTCACAATATGCACAACCTTTCTTTCCAACAGTATAAACAAAGATATATGAAATCATCATGCCTTAAAACCAACTTCAAAAAAATCCTTTGAAAAGTGTATATTCTCAACAACTTCAAACCGAAAGATTTAGTATGAAAATGAAATAAATCATAAGAGGCCCCTCGGGCAAACATATTTCATAAATTCAGAGTGAAAGTGGTAAAGTCATAAGTAGCCCCTTGGGCAAAAACATGTATCATAATCAGCCCCTCGGGCATGCCTCACAGTCACTCATAATCAGCCCCTCGGGCATACCTCACCATCACTCATAATCAGCCCCTCGGGCATACCTCAAAGTCACTCATGCTCCCAATCACTCATCACTCGTCACTCGGCACTATGAACTCGGCACTCGGTGCGCTCACTGGGGGTGTGTGTATACTCCGGAGGGGCTCCTTCAGCCCAAGCGCTAATATTAAGCCACCTCGTGGAGTATCATATCCTCACAAATAGGCCCTCGTCCCTCGGCCTCACTTCTGAGGGTATGAAACCCCGGACTTCATATTTCTCACTGTTTTTAGAATAGTGCACATGTCGGATGACGAGTATGTGGCGCGCACTAATTTTTGGATTGGACTTGGTCCTCTCTGCGGCCACTATTGAGTTGCATATTTTACTCAAAACCTTATGTTAAATTATGTTCTAAAGATTGTTGCAATATTTGCACTATAAGCCGTGTTTGGGGCCTCGTGCCGATCTGTTTAGACCCTTTGGGGATTTTTTACTGCTGTTTTCCTCACTATTTATTGATGATTTCACTCAGTCACATTGTGTTTACTGTTTTCGAAACTCATCCTGATTTACACTACTTTGAGATTTTAAAAAATGATGTTTTGGGTCGAGTACCCCATTTTTACAGATTCGCCCGAGGGGCTTTTGAGAGGTTCTACTGAGTGAGGCCGAGGGCCTGTTTGTGAGGATATAACCATTACTTACCTCTACCAGGCCACAACAGTAGTCCGCTATGCTCTTGGCCTTCAAATTGGCTCCCGATTGCTCTGAATCTAGCCAAAACCAGTTTAACATCATTAGTATATACTAAAAGAACACAACCCAATCGAAAACTATCAAATTACACAAGAATCTCGAAATTCGGCCAAACCCGTGCTCTGGGACCATGTCTCGGAATTCGATAAATTTCACATTACTAGAAACCTCGTCCTCCCACGATTCTACACATACCAAAAACACCACAATCGAACCATAATTTCCTACCCAAATTTCCAAAAGAATTTTCCAATCCTCCACTCATTCTTCCCAACCTTTTCCTACTTTAATCCTTCAATTTACAAACCTAATATGAACAAAATAGCATAGAAACAACTTTAATAACTCGGGAACTTACTTCCACTAAAGATCCACTAATTCTCTCTTCAATTTGCCTTCAAATGAGCTCCAACCGCATGCAACAATGGTTAAATGAGTAAAGTTTCAGGGAGGTCTCTTTTTATACTGTTCTGCCCAGCAATTCTGAACTTGCGGACACTTTATCTCACCTGTGGACCCGCACCTACGGTCCCAGGTGCGCACCTGCACAATCTCACTAAAGGACCAATTTTTGCACCTACAGCCACTTCTCCGCACCTGCGGATTTCCCCTGCCTAGCTTCCTTCTGCGCCTGCGCATGGCCTTTCGCTCCTGCGACGTCGCACCTACGGCTACCCATCCGCACGTGCCGCCAACACCAGAAACTTACACCAGCAACCATTTGCTGCAATTTTCAAAGTTCAAAACTCCGCCAACCATCCGAAATAAATCCCGAGCCCCTCGGATCCCCAACCAAACATACCAACACACCCCATAGCATTATTCCAACTTAGTCGAGCCTTCAAAAAACCAAAAACAACATCAAATTCAAGCTTATGAACTTTGAAATTTCCAAATTTTGCCAACTACGCCGAAACCAACCAAAACACCTCCGATTGACCTAAAATTTTAAACACATACCCAAAATGACATTATGGACCTGTTCCAACTTCCGGAATCCCAGTCCGACCCTGATAGCCTATTTTCCACTGCCGACCGGAAATCACTAAAAACTAACTTTCGCCAATTCAAGCCTAATTCTACACCGGACATCAAAAATTGATTACGAACACACTCCTAAGTCCCAAATCACCTAAAAAAGCTATTCGAGCCATAAAATCCGCATTCCGAGGTCGTTCACCAATAAGTCAACTCTCAGTTGACTTTCTCAACTATTAGGCTACTTTAGGAGACTAAATGCCTCAATTCTCATCATGACCACTCCGGACCCAAACCAACTGACCCAACACAACATAAACAGGCTAAGCAATATATGACAAATGCATAAATGGGGGAAACGGGGTAAATCTCATGGAACGACCGGCCGGTGGTTACATCCTCCCCCTCTTAAACAAACGTTCATCCTCGAACGGTCTAGAAACATACCTGGAGTCTCGAATAAGTGAGGATATCTATCCCGCATCTCCCGCTCGGTCTCCCAGGTGGCATCCTCCACCGGATGCCCTCTCTACTGAACCTTCACTGAAACTATATCCTTAAACCTCAGCTTTCTTACCTGTCGACCCAAAATAGCCACTGGCTCTACCTTATATGACATATCACCCTCGAGTTGAACCGTGCTGAAGTCCAAAACATGAGACGGGTAACCAACATACTTCCGGGGCATCGAAACATGGAACACCGGATGAATACTCGATAGTCTGGGAGGAACATCAAGCCTGTAAGCCACCTCCCCAACCCTCTGAAGCACCTCAAATGGCTCAATGAACCTGGGACTCAGCTTTCCCCTCTTCTCGAATCTCATAACACCCTTCATGGGAGGCACCTTCAGCAACACCTTATCCCCAACCATGAAAGACACATCTCGGACGTTCAGGTCCGCATAACTCTTCTACCTAGACTGCGCCGTGCAAAGTCGCTCTTGAATCAACTTTGCCTTACCCAACGCATCCTGAACCGAGTCTGTGCCCAATAGCCTAGCCTCGCCCGGCTCAAACCAACCAACCGGAGATCTACACCTCCTACCATATAAAGCCTCATACGGAGCCATCTAGATACTTGACTGATAGCTGTTATTATATGCAAACTCCGCTAGTGGCAGAAACTGGTCCCATGAACCACCAAAGTCAATCACACATCACGCAACATATCCTCCAAAATCAGAATAGTACGCTTCGACTGCCCGTCGGTCTGAGGATGTAACGCTGTGCTCAACTCGACCTGAGTACCCAACTCTCTCTACACGGCTCTCCAAAACTGAGATGTGAACTAAGTACCTCTGTCGCAAATGATAGAAACTGGAACCCCATCCAATCGGACAATCTCCCTGATATAAATCTCAGCTAACCGCTCCGAAGAATAAGTAGTGCCAACATGAATGAATTGCGTGGACTTGGTCAGCCGATCCACAATAACCCATATAGCATCAAACCTCCTCGAAGTCCGTGGGAGTCAAACTACGAAGTCCATGGTGATCCGCTCCCACTTCCACTCCGGAATATCAAATCTCTGAAGCAATCCACCTGGTCTCTGGTGCTCATACTTGACCTGCTGACAGTTGAGACACCGAGCCACAAACTCAACAATATCTTTCTTCATTCGCCTCCACCAATAATGCTGCCTCAAATCCTGATACATCTTTGCGGCACCCGGATGGATGGAATACCATGAACTATGGGCCTCAGCTAGAACCAAACCTCGAAGCCCATCTACATTGGGCACGTAAATCCGGCCCTGCGTCCTCATGACCCCATCATCACAAATAACCACATCCCTAGCATCACCGCGATGGACCCTGTCCTGAAGAACAAGCAAATATGGATCATCATACTGGCGTGCTCTAATCTAATTGTAAAGAGAAGACTTGGAGGCTACACAAGCCAATACCCGCGGGGGATCTGATAGATCTAATCTCACCAACTGATCCTCTAAGGCCTGAACATCAAGGGATAATGGCCGCTCTGCTACTGGAAGGTAGGTTAGACTCCCCAAACTCTTTGCTCTGCGGCTCAGGGCATCAGCCATTACATTGGCCTTTCCCGGATGATATAAGATAGTGAGGTCATAATCCTTGAGAAGCTCTAACCATATCCTCTGACGCAAATTCAAGTCCTTTTGCCTCAGCAGATAATGCAAACTACGATGATCAGTGAAAATCTCACACTGCACTCCATACAAATAATGCCGCCAAATCTTCAAGGCATGAACAGTGGCAGCTAACTCAAGATCGTGCACTGGATAATTCTTCTCGTGCACCTTCAACTGCCTAGATGCGTAGGCAATCACCCTACCGTCCTGCATCAATACCGCTCCCAAACCAACTTTAGAAGCATCACAATAAACTGTGTAAGAACCCGAACGAGTAGGCAAAACCAATACCGGAGCTGTGGTCAATGTTCTGACTTGAGATTCTGAAAGCTCTCCTTACACTCATCCGATCATCTGAATGGAGCACCCTTCTGGGTCAATCTGGTCAAAGGCAAAGCAATAGAACAGAATCCCTCCACAAAGCGATGGTAATATCCCGCCAAACCAGGAAACTCCTAATCTCTTAAGCTGAGGACGGTCTGGGCCAACTCTGCACCGCTCTATCTTCTTCAGATCAACCTGAATACCCACACTAGACACCACGTGCCCGAGGAAAGCTACTGAACCAAGGCAAAACTCACATTTGAAGAATTTCACATAGAGCTTCTCTTCCCTCAACCTCTGTAACACAACTCTCAAATGCTGAGCATGCTCTTCCTGGCTACGAGAATAAACCAGGATGTCATCAATGAACACAATGACGAAAGAATCAAGGTAAGGCTGAAAAACACAATTCATCCATTGCATGAACGCAACTAGGGGATTGGTTAGCCCAAATGACATAACCAAGAACTCATAATTACCATATCTTGTCCTGAAAGCAGTCTTCGAAATGTCAGAATACCGAATCTTCAACTGATGATACCCAGATCTCAAGTAAATCTAGGAAAACACTCTAGCTCGGTGAAGCTGGTCAAACAAGTCATCAATACAGGCAAGGGATACCGGTTCTTCACCGTAACTCTGTTCAGTTGCCGATAATCAATACACATATGCATGGACCCATCCTTCTTCTTCATGAACAACACCGGTGCACCCCAAGGTGACAAACTAGGCCGAATGAACCCCTTATCTAGGAGTTCTTGAAGCTGATTCTTCAATTCCCTTAGCTCCGCTGGTGCCAAACGATAAGGTGGAATAGAAATAGGTTGGGTGCCTGACACAAATTCAATACCAAAATCAATATCCTTGTCAGGTGGCATGCCTGGCAGGTCTGAAGGAAACACGTCTGAAAAGTCACGGACCACAGGAACCGAATCAATAGCGGGAGTCTCACCACTGATATCCCTCACAAAAGCCAGATAAGGTAAACACCCTTTCTCAACCATGTGCTGAGCCTTCAGGTAGGAAATCACCCTACTAGGCATATACTCAGAAGAACCTCTCCACTCAACCCTTGGACACCCTGGCATCGCTAAGGTCACGGTCTTAGCGTGACAATCAAGAAAAACATGACAATGCGATAACCAAACCATGCCCAATATCACATCAAAATCGACCATGCTGAGTAACAGTTGGTCCACGCGGGTCTCCATACCCCCAATAGATATCATGTACGACTGATACACACGGTCCATAACAACAGTATCGCCCATTGGAGACGACACATGAACAGAGGTGACTAGAGACTCACGGGACATATCTAGAAAACGGGCAAAATATGAAGAAACATAGGAATATGTAGAACCAGGGTCAAATATAGCCGACATCTCGGTAACAGACTGAGACAATACCTGCGATCACGGCATCTGAGGCCATAACATCTGGCCTGGCTAGAAACGCATACATGCAAGCCTGACCTCCCCCCTGCTCGACCTCACCCTCTAGGACGGCCTCTGGCTGGTTGATTACCACCCCTGGCTGCCTGGGCGGGTGGTGAAGTAACTGGAGCTGAAGTCGAGGGCTGGCCCCTCTGTTGAAAAGAACCACCGGGACAGCGAGGACACTGCCTCCACATGTTCTCGAACTCTCCACACTCAAAACAACTCCCTGGAGATGGAGGCTGGGACCGATAGAAACCCCTGACACTAGAACGGCCACTAGAAGACTCAAGCATAAGAGAACTCTGAACTGGGGGTGCTCGAGCTGCACTATGATCTGGGAGGGCACCAAATAAAGTACGACCTGACTGAGAACCACGGGGACTATGCCCCGAAGATGCACCACTATACGTTGGGCGGGCTGACTAAGGAGGCCTGAATGAACGGCCCCTAACCTACTGAAACTGCCCCTGAAGGGAGCACCAGTAGAACTGCTCGAACCACGAGGCCTCTTGGCCTTCCTCTCGTCTCGCTCCTGGCGGCGAACAGACTTAATATCTCGAGCTATGTCAACAATCTGCCCAAATGAAGCACCTGATACTCTCTCCCGAGTCATAAATAGCCGGAGCTGATAAGTAAGACCATCTACAAACCTCCTCACCCTCTCCCTATCAGTTATCAGTAGGGACAATCTCAGAAGCATGCCTAGCCAACTCGGAAAATCTCATCTCGTACTGAGTAACTGATAACTCTCCCTAGCGCAGCTGCTCAAACTGCCTGCGCTGCTCCTCTCTGTAGGACTGAGGCACACACTTCTCCAAAAAGATCGTAGAGAATTGTAGCTAGGTGAGAGGTGCTGAGCCAACTGGCCTACGCTTCTCGAATGACTCCTACCAAGTAAAGGCAGCACCCGTAAACTGAAATGTAACAAATGAGACCCCACTAGTCTCCAAAATACCCGCAGTACGTAGTATCCTGTGGCACTTATCTAGAAACCCCTGGGCATCCTCGCCCTATGTACCGCTGAAAGTCGGAGGTTGAAGTCTGTTGAACCTCTCCAACTTGCACTGCTCGTCCTCAGGAATAGAAGGGATCACATAATCCTGGACTGGAGCAACTGGCTTAACTGGGGCTGCTCCCGGTGTCTGAATACCTCGTACAGCCTGCT
Organism: Nicotiana paniculata; assembly: GCA_005239505.1. Lineage (NCBI taxonomy): Eukaryota > Viridiplantae > Streptophyta > Magnoliopsida > Solanales > Solanaceae > Nicotiana > Nicotiana paniculata. Next base: position 68,429 of record MDKI01040435.1, on the reverse strand, counting down.
TAGGTGCCCGGGCAACTGGAGTCTGATTGCCTCCCCCAGCCTGAGCGGTGGTGGCAGTAGAATACATGGCGACTGCCTGTGTCAAACTGGTGCACACTGTCAATATCTGAGACAAGGTCTCCTGAAGACCCGGAATAACAATAGGCACTGTCAGTGCCTGAGCCTGTCCCCCTGGAGCATCATCGGCGGGAACCTGATCCTGAACGATAAGGGGATCCTGTGGTACTGTCCCGGCTGCTGCACGGGCTGACCCGTACCTCTACCACGGCCTCGACCTCTCGCTGGTCTAGCTGGTGCCTGGTCACTCTGATTGGTATTGCATGTCCTCACCATCTGTGAGAGAATGAAACAACGTAAGTTTAGATTTCAAGAATCAATAGATTAGCACGAAAGAGTTCAAGAAGATAGAAATGTTTCCTAAAAGTTCGGTAGCCTGTCGAAGATAAGTACAGAGGTCTCCGTAACGATCTGCAAGACTCTATTGAACCTGCTCATGACTGTCGAGTCCTATGTAACCTAGGCTCTGATACCAAGCTGTCACAACCCCAAATCCTAAACCGGCCGTGATGGAACCATCATGGAACTAGGCTATCCAAAAATCACATGTTTACAATTTCTCTAAAAATCCCGACCAATTTCAAGCATTTCATAAAATATACAGAATTTACTAAATAAACTAAGCCAATAAACTGTTCAACCAACCAACCCCAAAACCCGGAGCCAACCTGTCATGAGAATCTAAGAGAGATAAGCCAAAAAGGTATACTATTATAATACAAAACCTCTGAATAAATAGCTAGATACAACAAGAAGGGAAATAGAGGTGTTGCGGACGCTGAACAACTACCTCTATATCCGCAACCCGGCTCCGCATGGAATAGATGTCTAATGTTCGATATCTGCACCAGAATTTACACACAGGGGTGCAGGGAGTAATGTGAGTACGCCAACTCAGTAGTAATGGAAGTAAATCAAGTCTAAGTGGCAAGAAAACACATGAAAATAAATGTCATCAATTCACAATATGCACAACCTTTCTTTCCAATAAATAAAGATATATGAAATCATCATGCCTTAAAACCAACTTCAGAAAAATCCTTTGAAAAGTGTATATTCTCAACAACTTCAAACCGAAAGATTTAGTATGAAAATGAAATAAATCATAAGAGGCCCCTCGGGAAAACATATTTCATAAATTCAGAGCGAAAGTGGTAAAATCATAAGTAGCCCCTTGGGCAAAAACATGTATCATAATCAGCCCCTCGGGCATGCCTCACAGTCACTCATAATCAGCCCCTCGGGCATACCTCACGGTCACTCATGCCTCCCAATGACTCGTCACTTGGCACTCGGCACTCGGTGCGCTCACTGAGAGTGTGTGCAGAATCGGAGGGGCTCCTTCAACCCAAGCGCTAATATCAAGCCACCTCGTGGCGTATTATATCCTTAAAAACAGGTCCTCGGCCTCACTCAGTAGAACCTCTCAAAAGCCCCTCGGTCGAATCAGTAAAAACGGGGTACTCGACCCAAAACATCATTTTTTTTAAATCTCAAAGTAGTGTAAATCAGGCTGAGTTTCGAAAACAGTAAACACAATGTAACTAAGTGAAATCATCAATAAATAGTGAGGAAAACAACAGTAAAAATCTCCCAAGGGGTCTAAACAGATCGGCACGAGGCCCCAAACACGGCTTATAGCCCAAATATTGCAATAATATTTAGAACATAATTTAACATAAGGTTTTGAGTAAAATATGCAACTCAATAGTGGCCGCGGAGAGGACCAAGTCCAATCCAAAAATCAGTGCGCACCACATACTCGTCATCCGACATGTGCGCCATTCTAAAATCCGTGAGAAATATGAAGTCCAAGGTTTCATACCCCCAGGACAAGATTTATAACCATTAGTTACCTCTACCGGGCGACAACACTAGTCCGCTATGGTCTTGCCCCTCAAATTGGCTCCCGAATTCTCTGAATCTAGCCAAAACCAGCTTAACATCATTAGTTTAACCCTTAAACACCGTGTTCTTAACCTCCGAATTTACTAGGACCGCTATTGAGAGTCACCCACTTTGATTGGCCCCGAATACAATCAACTCCAAGGCTCTTCTAGCACATGAACACCCTTTCCAATGAAGCACGTGACTGAGTCACTACCCTATAGCTCGCCCATGCCTTAAGCATACATTCTTAATCTCCCAAAACCTAACCCTAGTCCAATAGGACTAACTTGTGCACATATTTATCAAATCCCATGCACAATTACCATTCTACTCCTTTCCCTTAGCTGTACTAACTTGCCAACACGCTGACAATCCGCAACCCCATGATAACACAATCCTACAATCCAACTGCAGGTGGTGGGACTCCCCCACTGAGCCCGAAGCTACTCCGCGCACCACTCTAGACCCTACTGAGATCCTTTCTCCTTTGTTAACACGATCTTGCTCAACCAATCCGTCAAATCCTTCCAAATTCTCTTGCTAGCACTCCCTAAATACTCAAATTCCCTAGCATCATTCACACACTCTGCCTCCTACCGAATAGCCACCAGAATTCCTCGCAGGAACTTGCCAATTACACGACCACTAACCTGCCCACGAGAGATAACCCACTTGTGGAAATCACCAACTAACACCTTCCAACGACGCCGTACTGCACACCCTCTACAACATCAATATACCATCCTAAGCCTGTTCTCATTCACCAACTTTACCAGTCCGTCCGCTCCTCATGGACATCTGCTAAATGCGCTACAATATCCCCTAATTCACCATTATGCCGCCACTCTCCCACTTTAGTTAAACTCATTCCTTTAGGCACTACCTGACCTCCTTTCCTTACACCTGGACTTTTAGAAATTTAGCCGCCTTCTGACACTTCTCACATGTCTTCCTTCATCGTATGCTGCCCAATTGCTGCATGAATTAAATATCATTCTATATAGTTCTTAATCCAGCAGTTCGCCACGACTTCAAACTCTCCAGAGTTGCCTTCATTATAAACACTTATCCAGTACTGAACCACCGCGCCTCACAGTCTCTGACAGCCGCTTCTTCAATACTTCTTCACAATACTCTGACCCCATGCAGTCGAAGAAACCATGGCACTGACGAACTTAACAGATTCCATTCGATCAAGGACGACGATAACACATCACAGGTGAATACTCCACCTTACTTGAAAGCACCAAGTCTTACTACTTTATCAACCCTAACCGGACCATTCATAATACAAATGCCCTTTCCTCTGCCAGAACCAAAATACCGAAATCTCGAAATCACACTCTGAGAAGACCTCCCTTCAAACCATTAATCAGGACTCAACATATGGGCAAACGTTCTATCATCATATCGACATCGCGCGATAACCAATCGTAAGCATCATAACAATCTGAGCATAGCCTCAAAGTTCTCAGAAACACAGCAACCGAGTTGATACAAAATAATATTTTTCTGTAGGGAAACAAAAACAGCCCCAACCAACTACACATGGAAAATATCTCGCACCATATTCGTAGCACCATTTCAATTCCTCAAATTCCTGATTTATAGCAAGCGCTTCGCGACGCAATTGAGCAGGAAGAAACGTAGGTATAAGCCTCGGAGGAATCAAATCGCACGATGAGGAATCAAGAAGGGAAGTACTGCTAACAGTCCTGTAGCCTCTCGAAGATAAGTACAGACGTCTCCGTACCGATCCGCAAGACTCTACTAGACTTGCTCATGACTCGTGAAACCTAAGGGAACCTAGTGATCTGATACCATGTTGTCAGGACCCAAAATCTATTAAGGTCGTGATGGCACTAGACACCATTTTCAGGCAAGCCAATCATTAATGAGTTGAAATAAATTCCTGTTTTAACATTTTTGAAATCATTACCTTTAAATTATTACGTAATAACTAAAAAAAAATTCGTTAAGTAGATACGACAGTTTAATATTCCTTTTTTTTTATAAAATACATCCCAGAGTACGGTGACACAAGTACATGAGCAATTTCTAAGAATTTCACAAATACTACAAAACTTGTCTGAAATACAAATTGGACAAGGAATTTAAAATGAAAATAAATACAATATGAGGGAGACTCTATCAGTTGCGGATCGCCTCCGGATGATGCAGCTCGCCTAAGTCTCCAAACCAGCCACATTTCCATGAAAGTACCTGTGCAAAAAAATGCACAGCAAGTGTAGCATGAGTACGAAAACAACGTGTACTCAGTAAGTATCCCGCCTAACTTCAGAGAGGTAGTGACGAGAGGTCAATTTGACACTTGCTAGAGGTCAATTTAGTATAATCAAGTGAGACACTAAGCATGGATGTCATAGGAAATTTATTAAAATCAGGAATAAATAATATCAACCTTCCACATTTAACACTTTAAATCTTCGTCATTTCAATAACGAATAATCAACGGGAAAGAACAACTTCTTCCAAAATTTTAATAACTTTAAATCTCTGTCATTTCAGTCGACAACTTAAAATTTTCAGGCCAGTAATCAGGTAAAATCACAGCAAATACGCAGTAATATCATGTTCAAGCAATGCCGAGGGTCGAACGGTGCGGACCAACAATAATAAACTGTGCACTACCGAGGGTCGAGCGGCTCAAACCATAGATGCATCTATCTGCCCCGCTCACGAATCAATCATGCGACACGGTTATACATAAATACAGGGTTATGCTGCTCGTGAATTATACTTGTGACTCAGGCACCCATAGATACACATATTCACACAATAAGTCCACATTTTTATCAAGAAAGCAGTTACTCAGGAAAGTGGTAAAATTCTTCTTAAAGGAACACGAAAAATAGCATTTAAATCTTTGTTTTGAAACTCATTTGCCAAGTTTAATAATATTCAATAATATAACCTTATCAGGAATACAATTATCCACGGAGGAATCAATTCTCATTCTAAATGATTAAGAAAGGTACACTCTAGTCTTCTTAGGAAATAAATTACCGATTCAATAGCATTAACAGTCTAATATTATTGGCAGGATCACATGTACAACACGTAACGCATGCTAGTGGGTCCTAGACTACCCGGACATGGCATAATAGTAGCTACGCACGGACTCCCGTCACCTCGTGCGTACGTAGTCCCCACAGATAGTAGCACATATTTAATTAGTTCATCTAGGGGGACAATTCCCCCTCAAAAAGTTAGAAAGGAGACGTACCTCGCTCCGAAATTCCATAACCGGCTTCCAAGACCTCCCGACGACTCCAATTGATGCACAATGCCCCAAAACTAACCAAATAATGGGCAAGGCAATGAAAATTCACTCTAATATTTGTAACAATTCATATTATATAAACTCCTATCTCCGCTCAAGGAATTGACCAAAATGCCCTCGGGCCCACGTGCTCGGATTCCGAAATTTCTCGAAGATAAACTCTACCCATAGCTTTACTAACTCAAATATATACTTTTACTCAAATATTCATGCTCTATTCGTGGTAAAAATCCAAATTACAATTTCTAGGTTTTTCCTCCAAAAATCCCAATTCCCTACTAATTTCCATGTCTAATTCCATGCATAAACCTTGTATTTAACTTAAAAACATGAAGAAATTACTTACCTAGTAATGCATGATGAAAATCCCTCTTGAAGCTCCTCAAAGTCGTCCAAACCAAAGAAAAATGGAATAAAATGAGCGAAGAATCTCAGTTTTAAAACATTCTGCCCAGACCTATTTTTGCACCTGCGATCCAATCTTCGCACCTGCGCTCCCGCAGGTGCGCCCAGACTCTCGCACCTGCGGCTTCCTCAGCTCCAGCCAAAACTCACACATGCGCCCCATTTTCCACATCTGCGCCTTCGCAGGTGCGGAAATTACAGCGCACCTGCGCTCCCAGCCAAGCCACCAAAATCTCGCACCTACGGTGCCAAAGCCGCACCTGCGGCCAAATCCTCGCAGGTGCGGTCACACCAGATGAGAGCAATCTCAGCACTTCTTCAAACTCCAAACTTGATCCGTTAACTACCCGGAATCCACCCGAGGACCCCGGGACCCCGTCCAATTACACCAATCTGTTCCAAAACATAATGCGGACTTGCTTGAGGCCTCAATTCACATCGAAACCACGGATCGCACTAAAATTCAAACTTTAAAAACTTGAAATTTCAAACTTCCACATCCGATGACGAAACCTATCAACTCACGTCCGATTGACCCCAAATGTTGCACACAAGTCATATTCGACATTACGGACCTGCTCCAATTTTCGGAATCACATTCCGACCTCGATATCAAAATTTCCAATTCCGGTCGGATTTCTCAAAAACCTTCAAATTTCTATCTTTAGCCAAATGACTTCAAAATGACCTACGAACATCCGAATTCACTTCCGATCGCGCTCCCAACTCCAGAATCACCATACGGAGCTATTCCCAGGCAGGAAATCCCAAACGGACATCAATATTGCTGAAATGCGCTTCAAGCCAAACTTAGGAAATTTCTTCAAAAATGTTGACTTCCACAATACACATCGAAATGCTCCCGGGTTATCCAAAACCTGATCCGGACATACACCCAAGTCCGAAATCATCATACGAACCTGCAGGAACCGTTAAATCCTGATTCGGAGGTCGTTTACTCAAAATTCCAATCTTAGTCAATTTCTCCCACTTAAGGCTTCTGAAATGAGAATTTTCTTTCCAGTTTGACTCCGAACTTCCCGAAATTCAACTCCGACCATGCCTACAAGTCATAATACCTGAAAGGAGCTGCTCATGACTTCAAATCGCTGAACGATGCGTTAGAGATCAAAACGACCGCTCGGGTCGTTACATGTCGCATTTGCGAACCAAAACCTCGCAAAAGCGAGATTTGAGGCTGGCCATTAACTTCGCAATTCCGAAGCCTGATCTCGCATTTGCGAGATCTGAGGCCTGCAACACCAGATGTTCAGTTGTTGGGGTATTTTTCTACGTCTAGACGCTTCGTAGCCTACCCGAAACTCACCCGAGCCTTCGGGGCTCCAAACTAACATGGACGCAAGTCTAAAAATATCATACGGTCTTGCTCGTGCGATCAAATCATCAAAATAACATCAAAATCTACATATTTAACCTCAAAACTCAAGATTTCCTCAAGAACACCCAAATTTCCTAACTTTTCAACTGAATGTCCGAATTATATCAAATCAACTCCGATTCTCATGAAATTTCACAGATATGACTTAAATAATATAACGAACTTGTTTCAGGCTCCGGAACCAAAATACGGGTCCGATATCATCAATTTCACATATTATTTCATTTCTTTATTTCTTGAATTAATCAGCAGAACAATTTTTGAAAGACTAGGGACATCGGAATTCAAATCCTATTTTTAACAAAAATGTTGACCAAAGTCAACTAAAACCAAAATTTTAACTCTAGAAATTACTATTTTTCATATTTTAACATAAAAGCTTTCTGGTTTCATGCCCGGACTGCGCATGCAAATCGAGGTAGTTAAAATTAGCCTTTTTATGGCTAGTAAGCCTAATTAGATCTGATTTCATAAAATGACCCTTGGGTCATCACATTTGTTCTCATTAATTAATATACCAACTAAAATTTGGATTGTATCCCAAGAATGTTAGAAATATCAAAGGTGAATATGGGCTCATTCACCTGCCATGTTTATCATTTGTGAGGTAACTTGTTCAATAATTTAATTTAGAGCTTAATTTTCATATTTTCTATTCAAGACAGTTCATCTTGATAAATTGATTTACATCACCGTTGGTTTAGCAAAAGGATTTATTGAGTACCTCCACTTAATAATTAAACTATTGCTTATGAGAACAAAGTTATTTATATCAATTTGATATACATTATATACGAAAATATATTAGATTCTCCCCTTACAAGTGGTTCATGTCAGGAACCAAATAATTTCATATTATTATTATTGATAAACTGTGTATATTTTGATTAACACCATAACGCACAAACGGTGTATATTCATGCAAAGCATATTATATAACGCAAGAATTATACAATCCAAAAAGAAACAGAACCAGCTCAGATGGAGAGCATACTGTTATTTCAGACAATTGTATATAACCATTTAATACTAAAATTTCAAACACACTACACATATATGTATTCATGCATTTTGAATAGAAAATTTCGATGTGAAAAGAATTGCTCATGCAACATACATATGTAATACTAGATCATTCGCTCAAATAAATTAAAACAGGCCCAACTCAAATGGAGAGTATACTGGTAATTTAAGTCAAGTGAACATCATAATTAATAGCTCGAGTTCCAATCCAGCATGTATACTCAAATGGAGAGTAAGTACATGATATCAATTACTAGTATTTCACCTAGTGAGATTACAATAAATTTATCCGATATGGAGGAAGACCTAAAGTCAACGCATAAATTTATTACTCATTTGAAATTAATAGTGAAAGACCATAGAAATATATTTCTATCACCACTTAATAATGATTGTATTTTAGTTTCAAAATTGAGTCAACCCTTAAACTCAGATAGAGAGTTAATATACTTTATCAATAACTAGTAACTATACCTAGTGAGTTCATAATAAATTTATCCGATATTTCATTAGAGGAAGAACTAATGCTAACACGTAAATTTATTATCTCACTATAAATAAAAAATGGAGACCATAGGGGTTTATTCCTATCACCACTTTATCACAACCACGAACTTTACTCTGAGGATTAAATTCTTGAATTAAAAAATGCTTAAACACCCATTTAAACAGTCTTAAACCGCTAAAATTAACGTTTTTCACTGCATAGCAATGGGTATTAATCAATGGGTTGTTTCTAATAAACCTAATTTTAGATCAATTGGAGATCATTAAAATTACAATCTCCAAAACTTGCGACCAAATTTAAAAAATTACCATTTTAAGCATTTTATAAATAATTTAAAATATAGCCTACATTCTTATCATATACCAATTCATGTAAAATCAACATCTGTTATTGTCACGAACCAAAATCTAACCATGATCATGATTGCGCCTATCGTGATACAAGGAAAGCCTATTTCCCAAATAATTACTACTAATTGATTTTTAAGAATTTAATAAAACATTTTCAACATTTGAATCTCTCATACTAAATCAACTCTAAATATAAATAATAAAAGTATGAAAACGAGCCCCAAACATTGGGGTGTCACTAAGTCACGAGCGTCTAAATCTATGAACTAAGATATATAAACCGTTTAACCGTCCAGAAGAAAAAATATATGATAAAAGGAGTAACAAGGTCCTGCAGACGCTAGCAGCTACCTTGCAGTCTCCAAAGATAGCTGGCCAGAACTCAACGATCACCGGGCTCAAACTCACCTGGATCTGCACATAAAGTGCATGGTGTAGTATAAGTACAACCGACTCAGTAGTAACAGAAACAACTAAGGAACTGAGTAGTAGTGACGAGCTAAGCAAAACAGTCCAATTTTTTATTTTCACAATTTAAATAACAGGAATAAACAGGTAAATTTCATAACTCAGTAAATGCCACAAATAAATTTAACATATAAATGCAGCAATAACAAAAGTAAATGCAACCTCACAACAATGTCACTCCATCACTCATCACTCGCACTCAGCACTCAAAACTGAATCCTCAATACACTCAACACTCTGTGCTCACTGGGGATGTGTACAGACTTCGGAGGGGCTCCCAAAGCCCAAGCACTAAGCACAGACAACTCACGTGCCATAATATAAATACCTGGATCCGCACGGTCAGCTCATGTGCTACGCGCAAGCGCTACGGTATCAATACCTAGACCCGCACGGTCAGCTCACGTGCTACGCGGACAGCTCTGTCACGACCCCGACATACCCAGTCGTGATGGCGCCTATCGTAAAATCAGGCAAGCCACACATTTCATTTGTAACCAAATATTTTCAGAAAATTCATTATTTTTGTAGTAAAAGTCTCATATTTAAAAGCATTCAAAAGTCTCACACAAGAGTCCACTCAGTACTGTATATGGCTCTCAGGCCCAGGGAAAATCCATGACGGAATATGCATAAACACCGGTGACCGTAGTCATTCAGTACTGAGGAAAAGACCAATCCAGCCCCTACGGAGAAGATCCATCTCCAGAATACCACATTCGGATAAGATCAATGTCCAGGGACGATCCATCTCTCACATATCATCAACTTCAGACAAGGTCCATGTGCAAGGAAGATCCATCCCTCAATATCAATGCGCTCACTGGGGGTGTAAAGACTCCGGAGGGGCCCTATTGGCCCAAGCACTATATCAAGCCAACAGGCTCTCGGTCTCACCCAGTCATTACTCTCCAGTCTTGGTCACATGGGCTCACAAATGCATGAACTATCCCGTAACGATGATAAATATATAAATTCAACAATTTCCCATACTGAGGCATGAAATGATATGCTATGACAGGACTAAGTATACAAAATCAATGAACACATAAGGAGACAGCAATATACGACTACTCGGGTGTTAGCATTTCCGTCTTGAAGCCCTAGCATTTGACTTAGCATGATTTCTAGCATGTTCACATTAACCACATAAATAAAAGTGTGGATATCAATTTGAAATAGCGACTAGATGGTGCCATGGTATGAGCCAGGCCACGAATCACTCCGTGTACGCCCGCACGCCCGTCACTTGGCATGTGCGTCACCTAAATTATAATCATATATCATATATTTCAGGGTTATCGAACCCTCAGAACCATGTTTGGAAATGTTACTTACCTACAAACTGGCTAAAATCCTAGCCCTCAATGCCTTTGCCTCTAGACTTGGTCTCTGATTGCTCCAAATTCACAAAAAATTAGATTTCTATGATTAATATATACCAAGGAACGAAGCACACTCGAAAATTATCAAATTCAACCAAAATCACGAAATTGGCCAAACCTGACCCCCGGGGCCCACATCTCGGAATTCGATAATAATTACAAAACTAGAATCCTGACACTCTTACGAGTTCATACATACCAAATACACCAAAATCCGACAACAAATGGCCCCTCAAATCCTCAATTCAAAGTGTAGAACCTCAAGCCCTAATCCCTCAAATTACACCATTAAATCCCACTAATTTCATGATTAATCAGTCAAATACCAACATAGAATCGAGTATTAGGTTCAAAAATGTTACCTCAATATGTTTCCCTCGAAATCCTCTTCAAAATCCCTCAAAAGCTCCAAACCCGTATAGAAATGGTGAATAGTAAGAAAATTCGCGAAGGCATCATTTTGTACTTTCTGCCCAGCGATGACCCCACATGCGGCTACTTTATCGTACCTGCGGTCCCAGGTGCGCACCTGCACAAATCACTCAAGGGTCCAAACTCGCACCTGCGACTCATCCACCGCACCTACGGACTCGCAGATGCGATTCACCTTCCGCATCTACGAGGAAACCCCAGCCAGCCGACCTCCGCACCTGCGATGACCAAAGCTCACATGCGATGGCCGCACCTGCGACCACCCTTCCGCAGGTGCGCAACACCAGAATAGCAACACACCAGCAGAATTTCCAACTTTCAAACTCTTCTGCGACCATCTGAAATAATCCCGAGCCTCTCGGGACCTCAACCAAAAGTACCAACAAGTCATAATTTGTCACCCGAACTAATTCGAACCCTCAGAACACCCAAAATAACATAAAAACACCAAATCAACCCATGATTCAAGCCTAAAGATATTCAAACTTCCGAAATTCACCAACGATGCCGAAACTAACCAAACCTCGTCCGAATGATCTGGAAATTTGCACACACATCCAGAATGATGCTACAAACCTACTCCAACTTTCAGAATTCTATTCCGACCCCGATAGGTAATTCTCAACTACCGACCGGAAATTGCCAAAAACTCAATTTTGCCAATTCGAGCCTTATTCTACTCTGGACCTCTAAACCACAGTCCGAGCATGCTCCTAAGTCCCAAATCACCTAACGAAGCTATCCGAGCCCTAAAATCCACATTCTGAGGTCGTTAACCTAATAGTCAACTTTCGGTTGACTTCTCCAACCATAAAGCCAACTTAAGAGACTAAGTGTCTCATTTCTCACCACGACCACTCCGAACCCGAACCAACCGACCCAAAACATCATAAATAGGCTAAGCAACACATGAAAAAGAATAATAGGGAAAACGTGGCTAATATCACAGAACGACCGGCCGGGTCGTTATATTCTCCCCCTCTTAAACAAATGTTCGTCCTCGAAAGGGTCTAGAAACATACTTGTAGTCTCAAATAAGTGAGGATATTTATTCCGCACCTCCCACTCAGTCTCCCAGGTGGCCTCCTCCGCTGGCTGCCCTCTCCACTGCACCTTTAGTGAAGCTATATCCTTAGACCTCAACCTTCTGACTTGACACCTCAAAATAGCCACTAGCTCTACCTCATATGACGTATAACCCTCAAGTTGAACCGAGATGAAATCCAAAACATGAGATGGGTCACCAACATACTTCCGAAGCATGGAAACATGAAACACCGGATGAACACTCGATATTCTGGGTGGAAAAGCAAGTCTATAAGCCACATCTCTAACCCTCAGAAGCACCTCAAAAGGACCAATGAACCGGGGGCTCAACTTGCCCCTCTTCCCGAACCACATAACACCCTTCATGGGTGACACCTTCAGTAGCACCTTCTCCCTTACCATGAAAGAAACATCCCGTACCTTCCGGTCCGCATAACTCTCCTGCCTAGACTGCACCGTGCGAAGCCTCTCCTGAATCAACTTCACCTTATCCAAAACATCCTGTACCAAGTCTGTGCCCAATAGCCTAGCCCCACCTGGCTCGAACCAACCAACCAGAGATCTACACCTCCTACCATATAAAGCCTCGTACGGAGCCGTCTGGATACTCGACAGATAGCTATTATTATATGCAAACTCCGCGAGTGGCAGGAACTGGTCCCATGAACCCCCGAAATCAATGACACAAGCACACAACATGTCCTTCAGAATCTAAATAGTGTGCTATGACTGCCCATCCGTCTGAGGATGAAATATTGTGCTCAACTCGACCTGAGCACCCAACTCTCTCTGCACGACCCTCCAAAACTGAGATGTGAACTGAGTACCTCTGTTAGAAATGATAGAAACTGGAACACCATGCAACCGGACAATCTCCCTGATATAAATCTCCGCTAACCGCTTCGAAGAATAAGTAGTACCAACAGGAATGAAGTGCGCTGATTTGGTCAACCGATCCACAATGACCCATATAGCATCAAACCTCCTCGAAGTCCGTAGGAGCCCAACTACAAAGTCCACGGTGATGCGCTCCCACTTCCACTCCGGAATATCCAACATCTTATGAAACCCACCTGGTCTCTGGTGCTCATACTTGACATGCTGACAGTTGAGGCAACGAGCTACAAAATCAACAATATCCCTCTTCATCCGCCTCCACCAATAATGCTACCTCAGATCCTGATACATCTTCGTGGCACCCGGATGGATGGAATACCACGAGCTATGGGCCTCCGCTAGAATCAACTCTCGAAGCCCATCCACATTGGGCACACAAATCCGACCCTGCATCCTCATAACCCCATCATCACCAATAACTACATCACTGGCATCACCTCGTCGAAACCCTGTCCTAAATAATAAGCAAGTGTGGGTCATCATACTGGCTCTCTCTGACCCGGTCATAAAGAGAATACCTGGAAGCTACATTAGCTAATACCCGACTAGGCTCTGATATATCCAATCTCACCAACTGGCCTGCTAAGGCCTGAACATCAAGTGCTAATGGTCTTTATGCTGCTGGAAGAAATGTTAGACTCCCCAAACTCTCTTCTCTGCGACTCAGGGCATCGGCCAGTATATTGGCCTTCCCTGGATAGTATAGAATAGTGATATCATAGTCCTTGAGAAGATCCAACCATCTCCTCTGATGCAGATTCAGATCCTTCTGCTTAAACAGGTGTTGTAGACTACCGTGATCAGTGAAAACCTCAAAATGCACCCCATACAAATAATGACACCAAATCATCAAGGAGTGAACAATGGTTGCTAGCTCGAGATCATGCACTGGGTAATTCTTCTCATGATTCTTAAACTGGCGTGAGGCTTAGGAAATCACCCTACCTTCCTGCATCAGAATATAACTGATGCCTATCCTCGAGGCATCACAATAAACGGTATAGGAACTTGAAGCTGATGACAATACTAATACTAGAGCTGAGGTCAATGCGGTCTTGGCTTCTGAAAGCTCTCCTCACACTCATCTAACCATCTGAACGGAGCACCCTTCTAGGTCAATTTGGTCAAGGGTGAAGCAATAGAAGAAAACCCCTTCACAAAGCGATAGTAATATCCCGCCAAACCAAGGAAGCTCCTAATCTCTGTAGCCGAGAACGGTGTGGGCCAACTCTGCACCGCCTCTATGTTCTTCGGATCAACCTGAATACCCTCACTGGACACCACGTGCCCCAAGAAAGCTACTGAGCCAAGCCAAAACTCACACTTGGAGAACTTTGCATAAAGCTTCTCCTCCCTCAATCTCTGTAAAACCACTCTCAAATGATGAGCGTGCTCCTCCTGGCTACGAGAATATACCAGGATGCCATTAATGAACACAATGACAAAAGAATCCAAGTATGGCTGAAACACGTTGTTCATCAAATGCATGAACACTGCTGGGGCATTGGTCAGCCCAAAAGACATCACCATAAACTCATAGTGACCATAACGAGTCCTGAAAGATGTCTTGGGAATATCAGTATCCCGTATCTTCAGCTGATGATACCCGGATCTCAAATAAATCTTAGAGAACACTCTGGCTCCTTGAAGCTGGTCAAACAAATCATCAATACGAGGCAAGGGATACTTATTCTTGACTGTGAACTTGTTCAAGTGCTTGTAGTCAATACACATCCTCATGGAACCATCTTTCTTCTTTACAAATAACATCGATGCACCCCAAGGAGACACACTAGGCCTAATGAACCCCTTATCTAGGAGTTTCTAAAGCTGATCTTTCAATTCCTTTAACTCCGCTGGTGCCATACGATATGGTGGAATAGAAATAGGCTGAGTGCCCGGCACCAAATCGATACCAAAATCAATATCCTTGTCAGGTGGCATGCCTGGCAGGTCAGCAGGAAACACGTCCAAAAAATCACGGACCACAGGAACAAAATCAATAGTGGGAGTCTCAACACTGACATCCCTCACAAAAACCAAATACGATAAACACTCTTTTTCTACCATACGCTGGGCCTTTAGGCATGAAATCACCCTACTAGGCACATACTCGACAGAGCCTCTCCATTCAACTCTCGAAAATCCTGGCATCGCTAAGGTCACGGTATTAGCGATACAATCAAGAACATCATGACACGAAGATATCCAATCCATGCCCAATATCACATCAAAGTCAACCATGCTAAGCAATAACATACCCACTCGGGTCTCCAGACCCCCAATAGATATCACACATGACTGATACACACGGTCCACAATAATAGTATCGACTACCGGGGTCGACACATGAACAGATGTAACTAAGGACTCATGAGGCATATCCGGAAAATGAGCAAAGTATGATGAAACATAAGAATACGTGGAATCTGGATCAAAGAAGACCAAAGCATCTCATTGACATACTAAAACAGTACCTATAATCACAGCATCTGAGGCCATAACATCTGGTCTGGCTAGAAGTGCATAAAACCGAGCTTGACCTCCACCTGGTCGACCTCCTCCTCAAGGGCAGCCTCTAGCTGACTGGCCCCTACCCCTAGTTGCCTGGGCGGGTGGTGAAGTAATTGGTGCTGAAGCTGAAAGCTGGCTCCTCTACTGAAATGAACCAACCGAAAGGCGGGGACAAAACCTCTTGATATGACCCGGATCACCACACTCAAAGCAAATGACGGTGGAGACTGAAGGGAACCCCTGGAACCAGAATAACCACTAGAAGCACCATGCCCCGAGGAACCCTGAACTGATGGTGGCGGAGATGAACTCTGGGCTAGAAGAGCACTGAATGAGGAACGGACCGGATGAGAGCTGCGGGGACCATGCCCTGATGATGCACCACTGTTGGCTGGGTGGACTGGCTGAGGAGGCCTAAATGAACAACCTTTGTTGTGCTGAGACGGACCTCCTGAATAAACACCACTAAAACTACCAGACCCTCGAGGCCTCTTGGCATCCCTCTCGACTCGCTCCTGGCGGAGAACCGACTCAATCTCTATAGCAATATCGACCACCTCCTCAAAAGGAGCACCAGACACCCTCTCCCTAATCAGAAAAACCTGAAGCTGGTAAGTAAGGCCATCAACGAACCTCCTGATCCTCTTCCTATCCGTGGGAACTATCCAAATAGCATGACGGGCCAACTCGGAGAACCTCATCTCATACTGCATGACGGTCATGTCCCCCTGATGCAACTGCTCGAATTCCCTGCACAGATCCTCCCTGCGGGACTGCGATATATACTTCTCCAAGAACATAATGGATAATTGACGCTAGGTAAGAGGAACTGCATCAACAGGTCTACACCAAAGCAATTGCAGCTGCTGAGAACTGGAAGGTGGTAAATGGGACCCCACTAGCCTCCAATATCCCTGTTGTGCGAAGAATCCTCTAACACTTGTCTAAGAAGACCTGGGCATCTTCGCCTTAGTACCACTGAAAGTCAGAGGCTGAAGTCTATTAAATCTCTCCAACCTGCACTGCTCATCATCTGCCAAAGCTGGGACCACAAAATCCTGTGTTGGGGCAACCCGGTGGGCTGGAGATGCCCTTGGTGTCTGAAGCCCCTGGGGAACCTGCTCAGGTGTCCGGGCAACTGGAGTCTGAGTGCCTCCCCCGGCCTGAGAAGTAGTGACCGAATAAGACATAGCGACTGCATGTGCAAGACTGGTGTACACAGTCAAAATCTGAGCTAGGGTCTCCTGAAGCCCGGAATCATAATAGGCACTTCCGGTGCCTGAGCCAGTCCCGCTGGAACATCTGCGGCGGGGACCTGATCCTGAACAATAGGAGGGTCCACAGGTACTGCCTCGGCTGCTGCGCGGGCTGCACCTCTCCCTCTGCCACGACCTCAGTTGCAGCCTCGACCTCTCGCTGGTGTAGCTGGTGTCTGGTCACCCTGATCAGTAGCGCGAGTCCTCACCATATGTGAGAGAATGAAAACAACAGAAGTTTAGTTCTAGGAATCAACAGATTCGCACGACAGAATTCAAGAATGTGATATTTTTCCTAAGGGTTCTGTAGCCTCTCGAAGATAAGTACAATAGTCTCCACACCGATCCACAAGACTCAACTAACCCTGCTCATGAATGATGAGACCTATTTAACCTAGAGCTCTGATACCAACATGTCACGACCCCGAAATACCCTGTCGTGATGGTGCCTATCGTGAAATCAGGCAAGCCAAACATTTCATTTGTTACCAAATATTTTCAGAAAATTCATTATTTTTGCAGTAAAAGTATTATATTTATAAAGCATTTAAGAGTTCAATCATCATCGAAAACATAAGTAAGAGAAAAACCCGAACCCAAATCTAGTGTTACCGAGTCATGAGCTACTACATCGAATATCAAAATACAATGTCGACATAAAGTTGTCTGAGATAACTAAATAAGACAGGTAGATAGAGCAGGAGATAATTGAGGCTGCGATCCCCAACTGTTACCTCGAAGCCTCCCAAGGAACTCTGACTGCAGCTCAGCAACCACTACCGGTCAGCTGTACCTGGATATTCACACAAGGTGCAGGGGTAACGTGAGTACACCAACTCAGAAGTAACAAACCCAAACTACAGGCTGAGAGGTAGTGACAAACTAAACCTCAACAATTGTAATGAAAACAATGCGCAGAATTTAGGCATGCTCACGGCTTCGACAGATAATGAAAACAGGATGTGACTGATATGATAAGTAGCCAAGTATATCTCAATACTCTACATGCCAATGTATCAACAGTGTGGAAGTGCTCATAGTGCTCACAGCTCTCAAACAGGAGTCCACTCAGTACTGTATATGGCTCTCAGGCCCAGGGAAAATCCATCCCGGAATATGGATAAACATTGGTGACCATAGTCACTCAGTACTGAGGAAAAGGCCAATCCAGTCCCCACGGAGAAGATCCATCTCCGGAATACCACACTCGGAAAAGATCCATGTCCAAGGAAGATCGATCCCTCAATATCAATGCGCTCACTGGGAGTGTAAAGACTCCAGAGGGGCCCTATTAGCCCAAGCGCTATATCAAGCCAACGATGGCATGATCAGAGTATCCCTGTGGTGTGCAGTCCGATCTCATAACTGTCTCAATAACAGGCTCTCGGTCTCACTCAGTCATTACTCTCCAGTCTTGCTCACATTGGGTCAAAAATGCATGAACTAGCCCGAAATAATGACAAATATATAAATTCAATAATTTTCGAGACTGGGGCATGAAATGATATGCTATGACAGGACTAAGTATACAAAATCAATAAACACATAAGGAGACAGCAATATACGACCACTCGGGTATTAGCATTTCCGGCTTGAAGCCCTAGCATTTGACTTAGCATGATTTCTAGCCTGTTCTCATTAACCACATAAATAAAAGTGCGGATATCAATCTGAAATAGATACTAGACGGTGCCATGGGATGAGCCAGGACATGAATCACTTAGTGTATGCCCGCACGCTCGTCACTTGGCATGTGCGTCACCTAAATTATAATCATATAGCATATAATTCGGGGTTTCGAACGCTCGGAACTAACTGGAAATGTTACTTACCTCAAAACCGGCTAAAATCCTAGCCCTCGATGCCTTTCCTCTAAACTCGGCCTCCAATTTCTCCAAATCTACCAAAAATCCGATTTATATGATTAATATATACCAAGGAACGAAGCCCACTCGAAAATTATCAAATTCAACCAAAAATCCCGAAATTGGCCAAACCCGACCCCTGGGCCCACATCTCGGAATTCGATAAAAATTACAAAACTAGAATCCTGACACTCTCACGAGTTCATACATACCAAATACACCAAAATCCGACAACAAATGACCCCTCAAATCCTCAATTCAAAGTCTAGAACCTCAAATTACACCATTAAATCCCACTAATTTCATGATTAATCAGTCAAATACCAACATAGAATCGAGTATTAGGTTCAAAAACGTTACCTCAATATGTTTCCCTCGAAACCCTCTTTAAAATCCCTTAAAAAGCTCCAAACCCGTATAGAAATGGTGAAATATAAGAAAATCGCGAAGGCATCATCCTAGCGATGACCGCACATGCGGCCACTTTGCCAATTCAAGCCTAATTCTACATTTGACCTCTAAACCACATTCCGAGCACGCTCCTAAGTCCCAAATAACCTAACGAAGCTATCCGAGCCCTAAAATCCGCATTCCGAGGTCGTTAACATAATAGTCAACTTCCAGTTGAATTTTCCAACCATAAGGCCAACTTAAGAGACTAAGTGTCTCATTTCTCACCACGACCACTCAGAACCCAAACCAATCGACCCAACACATCGTAAATAGGCTAAGCAACACATGACAAAGCATAAATAGGGAAAACAGGGCTAATCTCACGGAACGACCGGTCGGGTCGTTACAAGCTCACGCGCTATGGTATTAATATCCTCACAACCAGGCCCTCAGCCTCACTTAGTCATGTACTGGAGGGGCTCCCAAAGCCTAAGCGCTAAGCACGGACAGCTCGCGTGGCATAATATAAATACTTGGATCCGCACGATTAACTCACCTGCTACGCGGACAACTCACGCTTTATGATATCAATATCTGGAACCGCACGGTCAGCTCACGTGCTACGCGGATAGCTCACGCGCTATGGTATTAATATACCAGGCCCTCGGTCTCTCAGTCATGTACCTCTCCATCCTCACAATGCACCACCAATAAGGGGACACATCACACATCAAGTATCACAACATATCAGCAAAATAATAGAGACTGAGGTAAACATGTATAATAATTTCTATGACTGAGTACACATAACATGAGCATGAATGAAGCCTAAACATGATCTCTAACGTGAAGGCAGAAAAGTTCACCAACAAGTAAATGCATAAACACAGATAATGGTTATTAGGCCTCACAGCCTCACGGGACGGACCAAGTCTCAATCCCTCGAGGTATACACCCACACGCCCATCACATAGCGTGGGTATCACCTCCAAACAATCACATGATATCAAATTCTACGGGTTTATACCCTCAAGGCTAGAGTTAAAACGGTTACTTACCTTAACCGCGTAAAATCCTACTCCGGGATGCCCTCTTCTCTGGAATGGGTCTCCAAAAGCTTTGAATCTAACCATAATCAGATTAATACCATAAGCATAGGCTAACGAATCAAATTTTGTGAAGAAAGTAAAAAAACTTGTGAAGCACGCACCTCAATCACCCTGCTTGTGTAAATTGAACGAACTTCAAAGTACAACCAGCTTAAGTTTGTTTTCCACCAATTTTTTAGTGTTCGGCCATTTCTAGCAAAGTCTAAGACTTCTCTGTGGGCACCCCCCGGTAAAGGAGACATGTCTAGTCAAATAGGCTTCTAATAAGAAATTAGCTCATTCATTGCTTATTCAATGACTTTCTTTTTCATAGCTTGTCCGGGGAACTTTAGTATTGTACTCTACCCCCGAACCAGCAGCCCTCGCGCCAAGCAAGACCCATTATCGCGGAAATATTCCCCCATTGCACACCTAGAATATGGGGCCAAACATTGTAGAGGAGACTTTCTCCCACTCTTTTAAAGCTTTCAATAAAGCCTTCTTAGCTGTGGAAGAAGAAAATAGTCAGTTGGAAAGTTCCTGCATAAGTTGTCGGAAACCTCCGGAATACCACCCTTTCATAAAAATTCTCGTATAATCGAGAATGAAATTTTCATTCTGTATATGCCAGATCATGAATTAGTAACTGCTTCCAATTTCCAAAAAAAATCTTTCCAGTCATAACAACCAGAGTGGGTTAGCCTTCGTTTGCCCAATTGGCGTTCCACAACAAAAACTATAAAATTTTTGTCTCGGAACCAGTCAAAATTGGCAGAATAATAAACCTCTTCCTCTCCCGAGTCTAACCATATAAAATTTATCAAAATCGGACTACGTTTGGTCCCTCAAATCCTTACCTAAGACTCTACAAAACTCAAGCCCTAACTCCCTCAATTTCACTTTGAAATCATCAATAAAATCCCAAAAACGAATATAGATTCATAAAATATAACCAAAACCTAGTAGAGAACTTACCCCAATCCCTATGGTGAAAATCGCCTCCAAAAATCGCCCAAATCCGAGCTCCCCAACTAAAAATATGACCGAATGAACAAACTCTTGTTTTATATATTTTTCTGCCAGCTATTCTACTTCATTTCTCATGCCAAACGATCCCAAAACTCACCTTTTTTTTTCCTCCAATGGATTCTTATGAAATTCTAGTCAAGTTAGGCTTTTGAATCACTCAATTTGACCTTATAATGAAGGAGATATGCTAGTTTCAATATTTGCAAATAGTGCAGATTTTCTAAATACACCGTCAGTGGAAATTTCGTAATTAATCTGAAAAATCTGGCAACCTAATTCTTAGTAAAATGACCATAAAATTCTCATATGATGTCCAAATTCGAAGATTCTTTTTTTATGGCTTCGTAATTACGATAATGCTTCAATCAAAATAGAAATCAGAGCTTATTTGCTTAATGTGGTACCATTTATGCTTGAAGAAACGACGTCGAAACATATCAAATCAACTCGGAATTTACTCAATTTTTTTCACACAATTCCTAATACATCATACGGAGCTACTCGTGCCCCCAAACTACTGAGCAAAATACAAATTCTCAAAACGAGCAGTCGGGTCGTTACATTCTCCCCCACTTAAATATACATTCGTCCTCGGACATGCCAAGAGTTGTTCCTAAGCCGTCAAACCGCCGTGTAACATTACCACCCACATACCCAGGGGTGATCACACGTCGCCCTATCCCATATGGGTCTGATAACACAACATGATTGAAATTTCTTAATCCAACCCAACCCATAAGCCTTAGAATCCAATTTCCACATCTGAACACTGTATAAGTCTGAATAAGTTGTCTCTAGTCATAGCCATAACCCAAGATGAAATCACTTAACATACCACAAGACTCGCACCTCATCCAGGGAATTACAAGCCGTCGATGCACAACTGTTAGCGAGTGCTCATGTGCGCCTACGAATGCATGGAAGGAATTCAAAGAGTTACACTTCAAGCTGACTCAATAAAGCACAATAGGAATTCAAGAATGAGAAATTTTCCTAAAGGTTCTGCAGCCTCTCGAATATAAGTACAGATGTCTCTGTACCGATCCGCAAGACTCTACTAAACCCACTCATGACTCGTGATACCTATGTAACCTAGGCTCTGATACCAACTTTTCATGTTCCAAAGTCTAACCATGGTCGTGATGGAGCCTATCATGATACAAGGCAAGCCAATCAGTTTAATAAAATATTCTCAACATTTAGATCTCTCATACTAAATCAACTCTAAATATAAATAATATAAAATACGAAAACGAGCCCCAAACATCAGGGTGTCACTAAGTCACGAGCGTCTAAATCTATGAACTAAGATATATAAACTGTATAACTGTCCAAAAGAAGAAATAGATGATAAAAGGAGTAACAAGGTCTTGTGGACGCTAGCAGCTACCTTGCAGTCTCCAAAGATAGCTGGCCTGAATTCAACAATCGTCGTGCTCTAACACACCTAGATCTGCACATAAAGTGCATGGTGTAGTATGAGTACAACCGACTCAGTAGTAACAGAAATAACTAAGGAACTGAGTAGTAGTGACGAGCTAAACAAAATAGTCCAATTATTTATTTTCAAAATAAAAATAACAGGAATCCGGGTTATCAACATAGGCTAACGAATCGAATTCCACAATAAAAACTACAAAATATGCCAAAAATCCGAAATCGGCAAAAACCCAACCCTCAGGCCCACGTCTCGGAACCAGTCAAAATTGGCAGAATAATAAACCTCGTCCTCTCCTGAGTCTAACCATTTAAAACTTATAAAAATTGGATTCGGTTTGGTCCCTCAAATGCCTACCTAAAACTCTCCAAAACTCAAGCCCTAACTCCCTCAATTTCACTTTGAAATCATTAATCAAATCCCAAAAATGAAGATGGATTTATGAAATATAACCAAAATCAAGTAGATAACACTTACCTCAATCTCTATGGTGAAAATCGCCTCCAAAATCGCCAAAATCCGAGCTCCCCAACTCAAAATATGACCGAATGAACAAACCCTTATTTTATATATTTTTCTACCAGCTATTCTGCCTCGTTTCTCATGCCAAAAAATCCTAAAAACTCGCTTTTTATGCCTCCAATGGATTACTTGTGAAATCCTAGTCAAGTTAGGCTTTTGAATCACTCAATTTGACCTTATAATGAAGGTGATATGTTGGTTTCAATATTTGCAAATAGTGCAGATTTTTAAATACGCCATCAGTGGTAATTTTGTAATTAATCTGAAAAATCTAGCAAACTAATTCTTAGTAAAATGACCATAAAATCCTCATACGATGTCTAAATTCGACTATTCTTTTTCTTTATGGCTCCGTAATTATGATACGGATCTAATGCTTCAATCAAAACAAAAATCAGAGCTTATTTGCTATATGTGGTACCGTTTATGCTTGAAGAAACGACGTCAAAACATATCAAATCAACTCAAATATTACTCAAATTTTGCACACAAGTCCTAATACATCATATGGAGCTACTCGTGCCCCCAAACTACCGAGCGAAATGCAAATGCTCAAAACGGCCGGTCGGGTCATTACAGTTATCATTTTCCATATTAGACATAGATAAAATGATAGAAAGAATGACTTTTCGTATGTAAATCACATTTTAATCCGCCAAACCTCCGAAAAAACTCATCTAAACGATCCTGAATCGTCAAAATATGATGTGATTCATTGCACACCAGTGAGTTCTTCTTAACTGATTGTTTCTTATGATCCTACTGAATTTCAGGTCATTCGGAGATTGTGAAATTCACGATCGCCAAAAATAGACCAAATTCGAAGAAATTATTTTGGCATATTTAGGATTAAATCCATGTGATTTGCATTCTTACTATATATCATATCAAGTTAAATCATCATGTTTCAGATTTAACACAAATATAGCCGATATATAAAGAATAATTTTTCATATTTATAACAAATTCAATTTAATAAACTGATTGAAAACCCATCTAAATGACCTCAAAATGCCAAAAAGTATCATGATTAACTGCATAGTAGTGAGTTTTTCTCATTATATCATTTTCGATGAACCTATCAAGATTCAAGTCAATCGGAGTTCGTCAAGTTCATGACCACCAGCCTATAACCAAACTCGGACAATAACCGTTTTAAGCAATTTCATGAATTAAAATAAATATGATATTGATTGTCATTCTCCTTATAATTATACTATGAGCTCAAGGCATATATTATGTTCTACTTATTTCTAGGATACATAATATCTCCTTTTGCATTAAATTATCTGTCACGACCCAATTTCGTGTTAGGCCATGATGGCGCCCAACACCATTGTTAGGCAAGCCAACACTGATTAAACTAGTGATCTCCCGTTTGAGTAATTAATTAAGTGGATAAAATTCTACATTAGTTGAAAAGATTTAGAAATTAACCAATGTGACCAGATTAAACAAAAACAATGAGTACAAACCATAATCATGTAAATAATACCAAAAATCATAAGTCTACTAGTGTGTGTGCCAAGAACTGGTGTCACAAGTATGTGGGCAATCTAGTAGAATATACAAAAGAATACTAGCCTATTGTCCGAAAAGAAATAGGCAGAAACATAAAACATATGAGAGACTCTAGCTGCTGCAGAACGGCTCGGAGGGTAGCTCACCGTGAAGTCTAGGGATGGGGATCAATTCTGTGCACCGGACTGGTAACCAGATGCACCTGCCTCAGACCCTATACAGTTAAGTACATATCACGACCCAAAAACCTAACATGTCATGATGGTGCCTATCGTAGAACTAGGCAAGCCTAAATTCAAAAATTTTTCCAACACAATAAAATACCTTTTGAAATAACAACGGAAAGGTTTAACATTTAAATAAAATCCTTTTTTAAAAATAGGGTTTATATAAAATACGATACAACCGTCCCAAAAATCGGGGCGTCACTGAGTACATTAGCGTCTAATAACCGGAACATAGTCCACAACAGTATCTATAGAAATAAACTTTAAAATGCAGATAAACTAAGGAAGGGAAATCAAGGTCCGTGAACGTCGTGCAACTACCTTGATATCCCCTACTCCAATGCCGAAATCAGCAGCCGCCGCCGTGACAAGAAATGCCTGAATCTGCACACAAGGTGCGGGGAATAACGTGAGTACACCAACTCAACAAGTCCAGACTATGGATTGAAGATAGTGACGAACTCAACGGGTCAAAATAACATGAAATAAATGTGCAGAAACGTAAACATGCTCTTAAGACAATTTAGTCAATTCATAACCGGAAATAAAGCAGTTTTGTACAGTGTAATGAAAATAACTCCACTATCGCTACATGCCAATACATATACTGTAAATGATGCACCATGGTGTCAGGCTCAAATGCCCTCACTCTCGATATCTCAACCACTCGGTATTGTATATGGCTCATACGGCCCAGGGAAGATCCATCCCGAAATATATATACAACACTGACCATAGGTCACCCAGTACCGATGAATAAGGGAAATCCAACCCTATGGAAAAGATCCATCTCCAGGTAACAAGTAGTTCGGACAAGATCCATGTCCAGGGAAAATCCATTCCTCAATCATATCAACCGTGCGCACAGGGGGTGTATTACAGACTTCGGAGGAGCTCCTACAGCCCAAGCGCTATCATAATCATCAACATAACCGTTACGGCGTGCAGCCCGATCCCATAACTGTCACTCATACTCAGGCTCTCGGCCTCACTCAGTCATTAGTCTCTCCAGTCTGACCCACGGGCTCACAATGTCATGAAAACAAACCCGGAACAATGATATGATGAATCCATAAATAACTGAGACTGAGATATGATATAAAAATGCATGAACAAGACTGAGTACGGAATATAAATGAAAATAGTGAGATGACAGCAAGAAACGACCACTAAGGGTCCCAACAACATCGGCATAAATCCTAGACATGATATCTAGCATGATTTACAGCTCAATTACTTTATCACTTGACGAAAACATGGATATCAACAGGATAGAGTCACTAAACGGTGCCATGGAATCATCCAGGTCACAATTCTCACGGTGCACACCCAAACGCTCATCACCTCAATACCAATCACATAACACATAATGTGGGGTTTTGAACCCTCATAACCAAGTTTTGAAGCGTTACTTACCTCAAACCAAGCAAAATCCTACTCTAAAATGCCTTTGCCTTTCAAATAGGCCTCCAAACGTCCCGAATCTAGCCACAAGCAACACAATACGATCAATATAGGCTAAAGGAGTCAATTCCACTAGAAGAATACCGAATTATATCCAAAACCCCGAAATCGACTCAACCCTTCCCACAGACCCACGTCTCAAAATATGACAAAAGTCACAAAATCCGGAAGCCCATTCACTCACGAGTCTAACCATTTCAAATTTACTCAAATCCTATAACAAAATCCTATTCAAAACCTCAAAATTCCATCTCAAGAACACTTCCTCTTTTCCCCAATTTTTCACACTAAATCACAAATTAGATGATAAAATTAAAGGTATAATCATGGGATTTAACCAAAACCAAGCGAGAAACACTTACCCAAATCAACTCCGCGAAAATCCCTTCAAGAATCTCCCAAACCTGTGATCTCTAGCTCAAAATATGAAAAATGAGCTCAAACCCTCAATTTTGAATTTAACACTGCCTACCCAGATTTTCTTCTTCGCGAACGCGACCGTCCTTTGGCATTCGTATAGACCAACACAGACTGTCTCTCCGCTTTACTCTTCGCGAACGCGACAACTGCTTCGCAAACGCGATACTTTACCAGCTCAAACCTTCACGAACGCGACTCTCACCTCACGAACGCGTAGACAAAGGACCTGGGTCCCCAACTGCCTCACTCATCTTCGTGAACGCGACACCACTCACGCGTTCGCGATGCACACACTGCCCTACCCTTCGTGTTCGCGTCCTCTCCTTCGTGAATGCGTAGAACAAAAACTCTCTATCTTAGAAACACTCTTCGCGAATGCGAGGCCCTTCTCGCGAATGCAAAAGAGGAAATCAGAAACAAAATGCTGCTGCAGATCAGCTATCTCACCAAGGAAAAAAATGATCCATTAACCACCTGAAACTCACCCTAGGCCCTCGGGACCTCAACCAAACATACCAACAAGTCATATACCCCCTACGAACTTAGCCGAACCTTCGAATCTCTCAAAACAACATCAAAACACTATTCGGATTCAAGCCTAAGAACTTCTAAACTTCCAAATTCCCAAACGACGTCGAAACCTATCAAACCACGTTTGATTGACCTCAAATTTTACACACGTCAAAAATGACACCATGAACCTACTCTAACTTACGGAATTCCCTTCCAACCTCGATATCAAAATTTCCACTGCCGATCAAAATCGCCAAATTTCAAACTTTTGCTAATTTAAGCTTAATTCTACTACGTACCTCCAAATCAAATTCCGGATGCGCTCCTATGTCCAAAATCACCTAACGGAGCTAAGGAAACCATAAAAATTCAAATCCGAGGTCGTTTACACACAAGTCAACATCCGGTTGACTTTTCCAACATAAGCTTCTAATAAAGAGACTAAGTGTCTCAATTTCTCTCTGAAATCACTCCGGACCCGAACGAACCAACCCGATACAATATAATACAACTGTAAAGCACAAAAAAAGTAGAAAGGGGGTAAACGGGGCTATAACTCTCGAAATGACCGTCCAGGTCATTACATCCTCCCTCTCTTAAACAAATGGTCATCCTCAAACGAGTCTAGAAACATACATGGAGTCTCAAATAGGAGTGGATATCTGTTCTGAATCTCCCACTCGGTCTCCTAAGTGGCCTCCTCCACAGACTGACCTATCCACTGCACCTTCACTGAAGCTATATCCTTTGACCTCAACTTCCAGACATGTCGCTCCAAAATGGACACCAACTCCACATCATAAGTCATATCACTCTCCAACTGAACCGTGCTGAAATCCAGAACATGGTACGGATTGCCGATATACTTCCGGAGCATAGAAACATGAAATACTGGTTGCACACTCGACAAACTAGGTGGCAAGGAAAGATTGTAAGCCACCTCCCCTATCCTCTGAAGTATCTCAAAAGGCCCAATGAACCCGGGGATCAACTTGCCCCTATTTCCAAACCTTATAACACCCTTCATGGGTGATACTTTCAGCAAAAACTTCTCCTCGACCATGAAAGACAACATCACGGACCTTCTTGTCCGCAACGCTCTTCTGCCTTGACTGCGCCATGCGAATACGCTACTGAATCAATCTCACCTTGTCTAATGCATCCTGGAATAAGTCTGTACCCAAGAGCCTAGCCTCACCCAGCTCAAACCATCTCACTGGAGACCTACACTACCTCCCGAATAAAGCCTCTTACAGAGCCATCTGAATGCTCGACTGATAATTGTTGTTATATGCAAACTCCGCGAGTGGCCGAAACTGGTCCCATGAACCCCCAAAATCAATGACACAAGCGCGTAACATGTCCTCCAATATCTGTATAGTGTGCTCAGACTGTCCGTCCGTCTGAGGGTGAAAGGCAGTGCTCAACTCAACTTGAGTACCTAACTCACTCTACACGACCCTCCAAAACTACGATGTAAACTAGGTTCCTCTATCTGAAATGATGTAAACTGGGACATCATGAAGGCGAACAATCTCTCGAATGTAAATCTCAGCCTACCGCTCCGAAGAGTAAGTAGTACCAACTGGACTTAGAACAAGAAATAACTGGACAAGAAATCACCATATTTAAGAACTTAAATCACCTTCTTCCTTTAAAACATATGATCACACAACCAATTAATTCATACTAATTATGAAAGAAACTTCTGGTTCTACTGTAACACACAATACCATCGAGGACGTTCGGCTTGATCCAACATAAATATAAACTGTGCACTGTCGAGGGTCGAACGACGCGAACCATATATGCATCTATTTTCCCCGCTTATGTATCATGCATGTGACACGGTCAAACAAAAATTAAAGGAATTACCCTGCTCGCGAATCATTTATACGACGCGGTTACACAAAGATTTCTTAATTCATTATAGTACTTTCCTATTCTTTTCCAAAATACGAAATTCAAAGAAAACTTTCAAGATCCCGATATTTTCCTTAATTCCAACTCCTTTTGAAACATTTACTAAGCACACTCCATTCTGCCCTTCTCAAGGCAAACAATACACATAAAGCAATAACAACATCAGCAAAGCATGGTGTAAGCCTAAAACTACCCGGACATAAACATGAATAGTAGCTACGTACGGACTCTCGTCACTTCATGCATACGTATCCCCCCACAAAATATAACACATATTAATTAAGTTCACCTATGAGGAAATTTCCCTCTTACAAGGTTAGAAAAGAGACTTACCTCGTCTCAAAGCCTACTTCCCAATTCAAGATTGCGCTCAAACCGCCTAAATTGATGCCAAACGACTTGAAACTAGCCAAACGTTACATAAATTAATTATTCTATGATCAAAGGTTCATATTTACACTATTAAAATGATTTCCCAACCCAAATTTGAAGATTCCTAAAATTCACCCCCCGGCCCACGTGCTCGGATTTCGGATATTTTCGAAGGAAGTTATTACTCACAACCTAAGGAACGTAAATATATGATTTTCACTAAGTTTCATGGTCAATTTCGTGGTAAAATCTCGTTTTTGTCAAACCCTAGGTTTTTCATCTAAACTCATGATTTCTACCAATTTTTCATGTTGAAATCTACCCATAATCTATGTATTGAACTCACACTGGGTAGGAATTTACTTACCTCCACAATCTAGGTGAAAATCTCTCTCAAGAAGCTACAAGAATCGCCCAAAAAGTGAGAGAAAATGAGTGAAAATAGTTTAAACCCCATATTAAATGAACCTTACTACCCCAACAATTTTCGTACATGCAGTGCATTAGCCGCATCTACGGTTCCACTTCTGCAGACCAGATGTCCGCTTCTGCGGAGTTGGCTGGGCTGCTTCTGCTGACGGGCTCCTGCTTCTACGGTCCCATATTTGCGGAGAAGGGCCCCCATCTACGAAACCTGGCCTGGCCTCCTAGGATCGCATATGTGGGGCTTGGCTCGCACCTGCGGAAAAAGGCTCGCAGGTGTGGGCACCCCAGAACTGGTGCACCAGCAGCCCTGTTAAGTTTCAAACTCAACTGGTGCGTCGTCCGAATGGCAGCCAGGGCACCGAGGACCCGTGCAAACATACCAACAAGTTTGGAATCATAAATCGGACTCGCTCGAACTCTCGGAACGCCCGTAACAACATTAAAACTAAGAATCGCACCCCAAAACCAATTGAATCAAACTTAAAAGTTCTTCAATTTACTTCCAATGCGCCGAAACGTACTTACACTACTCGGAATGACATCAAATTTTGCGTGAAAGTCTTAAATGTTATTACGGATCTATTCCCGATCTCGGAATAATGTTTGGACCTCAATATCACCAAAACCCGATCCAAACCAAATCTAAAGAACTTCAAGAACCAACTTTTGATATTAGTTGCCGAAACGCTCCTAGGTCATCCAAAACCCGATCCGAACATACGCCAAAGTCCGAAACCATTGTACGAACCTATTGGAACCTTCAAATCTTGATTTCGAGGTTGTTTACTCAAATTTTGACCAAAGTCAAACATAGCCTTTTAAGCCAACCTTAAGGAACCAAGTTTTTCGATTTCAACACGAACCCTTCCAAATCCCGAACTAACCATCCCCGCAAGTCATAAAACAGTAAAAGCACATATGGGGAGTCTTATTTAGGGGAACGGGGTTTTAGAAAGAAAAACGACCAATCGAGTCGTTACATTCTCCACCTCTTAAACAAATGTTCATCCTCGAACGGGTCTAGAATCATACCTGGAATGCTGAACAAGTGTGGATATCTGCTCCGCATGTCCTCTTCGGACTCCCAGGTTGCCTTCTTGACTGGTTGGCCTCTCCACTAGACCTTCCGCGGAAATCCTCTTGGATCTCAGCTGGCGATCATGCCTAGAAACAATGGCAACTGGCTGCTCCTCATAACCCAAACTCTCATCTAACTGAATAGTGCTGAAGTCTAACACATGCAACAAGTCGGCGTGATACCTCCAGAGCATAGACACGTGAAAAGTCGAATGAACCCCTAATAGGCTGGGAGGTAAAGGAAGCTCATAAGAAACTTCCCCAACTCGCTTCAACACCTCGAATGGGCCTATAAACCTGAGGCTCAGCTTGCCCTTCTTCCCGAATCTCATAATGCCCTTCATCGGCGAGACCTTCAAGAGAACCTTCTCGTCTACCATAAATGACACATCACGCGCTGTCCGATACGCGTAACTCTTTTGTTCAGACTGTGCTGTGCAGAGCCTCTCCTAAATGAACTTTACCTTTTATAAAGCATCCTTGCCTTTCCAGGCTCAAACGACCCGATGGGAGAACGACACCCCGACCATATAAAGCCTCAAATGGAGCACGTCGATGCTGGACTGGTAACTGTTGTTGTAAGGGAACTCGGCCGTAGGAAAGAACTGATCCAAGTGTCCCACAAAGTCAATCACACATGCTCTGAGCATGTCCTCCAAGATCTAAACGGTCCGCTCCGACTGTCCGTCAGTCTGAGGATAAAATGTTGTGTTGAGCTCTACACAGGTCCCCAACTCACTCTGAACGGCTCTCCAAAAATGCAAAGTGAATTGAGGACCTCTATCTGATATGATGGAAACAGGCACACCGTGCAACCGGACTATCTCTCGAATATAAATCTGGGCCAACCTCTCTGAAGTATAAGTAGTGTCAACTGGAATGAAGTGTGCCGACTTGGTCAACCTGTCAACAATGACCCAGACTCCATCAAACTTCTGCAAAGTCTGCAGCAACCCAACTACGAAGTCCATAGTGATGCGCTCCCACTTCCACTCAGGTATAGTTGTTTAACCAAAGAATTGGATTATTTGTCAAAGCTATTTTAAGAAGTACTCGGGCTTATGATAACCAAAGAGATTAGCTAATAATAGTCTTTAGACTTGTAAATAAGAAAACACTAAGATAAAAGTAAGTATATTTCAGTAGTGGTTCTAACGGTGTATACAAGTGAGGTTTTACTCCCTTTTATAGGGAATTTCTTAATATAACGTCTACTCTTCTTAATGATTGAGCATTAATGACTAATAATATCACTAAAGTAACGTTACAATTGGTAATCAAAACTGTTGCATGAAGATTATGTAACGTTTAGCTCATTGATTGAAGACCTTTGAATATGCTCTTTATTCTGCCTTGGTTCATTCTGACCGTGTCTCTTCAAATACTCAATTAGACTAGAACTCCCGCATCTAATTGTCTCGTGTGCATGCTATTCCGTTCCTCTTTGCCTCGTACGTTTTTCTAAACTTCTGACCAGTTGTCATGTTTCCATTGACCCACATAGATTGCCTTGTCATCAAAATTATTACACGTCTGAAGTTTATTTTTTACCAATACATATAGTCTCCCACTTACCATTTATTTATCAATTAAATATTTGGTAAGTGGATACTCATTTATGGCGGGAAACTTTTACCGTCGTTTCACTCGTACCATGGCATCTGTCTCTGATGTATGCGTTGCTTGTCACTTCTATTTAATGCTAGCATATGGCGTTCTTTGATTGATTCTACAATTTGTCAACGCCATTCTGGGCTTTTTGCGGCTGCATCAGTCACAAAGTGACAATTCTTATCATGACTTTTACATCAGTGTCTTTTTCTATTTTTTTGACAGCTGCCTCTGAATATAAATACCTTTTTTTCCTGCCTTTGCTTTCACGAAAGACTTCTAACTTTCATTCGCTACTTGTAAATTCCTCTTTCACGTAAATATGTCTTCCTCAAATCAAGAAACCAAGAAGGTTATTAATGTAGATGAATTATCTCATTCTTCTGCTCCAATCTGGAGTAGGAGGGGCGGTAGACTAAGAAACTTGAGTTCTACTCTTTCTAGGGATTCTTCTTCCCCTTGCAACATTATTCCCCCACCATCTTCTAGGGATAATGTTTCTTCTTCTTCTTCTAGGGCTAGATCTTCTAGATGTTCTTCTAAGAGTAGAGAACCTAACGAACCACTTCGTGAGCCAAAAGTTGATGAAATTGTTCCTGTTGAGTTTTCTTTTGTAAAGGATAGTGAGGCCATAAGCAAACAGCTTTCTTAAATGACATCTCATGATCATGTTGATCTTTACCCTACTCAAATCACTAAGGGTTTAGTTTCACTCATGCGTAGAGATTGTTATTGGGAATCTGACTTTCCAGTCTTAGTTCCCAATGAGAATCATAGAATAACCTCTTATGGAACTGGGTATTCTTTTGTGTATACTTACCCCTTTACTTTAGGATTCAACCCTCCCATTGACCCAGTCATCATAGGGTTTTGTCGATTTTTTAATGTGTGCTTGGGACAGATCGGTCCTCTTATCTGGAGGGCAGTATCATGCCTTAGATATTTGGCCACCTTAGCTTCAGTTCCTTTTACTTTTCATCATCTCATTCATCTTTATTCTCCTATGTTGTTCCACCAAGGAGTTTTTACTCTTGCGGCTAAGAGTAAAAGAGTTTTGGTTATACCTGATGATGATAAAGAAATAGGGTGGTATGTCCAGTATGTTGCTGTCCTTACTGAAGGTTTGGTAGGTGAAGAGAATCTCCCATTCCCTGAGAGTGGAACTTTACACGTGAGTATAGTTTTGCTCACTTTCTTCTTTATATTTTTTTTTTATAAATCTTCAGTGCCGTGACTGTTTTTTTTCTTCTTGTAGAAACCATGGGAACTGTTGAGGAGGTCTCCGATTTCCCTGGTTGGGTAGAAAAATTATTGTTGATTGCTCCAGTGGAAGATCGTTCTTGGAAGTACCTCTCGGCGAGGTTTGGTTGGAAAGTGAAAACCCATGGTAGGTTTTTTTTTTATATTTCCTTTCTTTCTCATTTCAAGCCTCTCTAACCCCTTTTATTTGTCAGGGTTTCCTTCTCGTGGGGTCTCTGCTACTGCAGTATCCGCTTTGAAACTTTCTTTGGCCAAGGCCCAAGAAATTATTGTGAACTCCTCTTCATCAAAAAGGAAAGCAAGTGGATCTCGGACCTTGGAAGATGAGGAAGAGCAGGAGGAAGGTTCGCTAATTTGGAGGTCACAGAGAAGAAAGGTCGTGTCTGACGATGAATCTATTACAGTTATTTATATGGGGTGTCTTGTGAGGTCTACACAGATCACCGCAGTTTGAACTTATTCAAGCAAAGAGATCTCAATATGAGGCACATATGGCTTGAGTTGCTGAAGGATTATGACATCACTATTCTTTATCATTCGAGCAAGGAGAATGTAATCGCGGATGCCTTGAGCAGGAAGGCAGAGATTATGGGTAGCTTGGCATTCAGTTCAGCAGAGGAGAGGCCACTAGCTTTGGACATTCAGCCTTGGCTAACAGACTTGTGAGGTTGGATATTTTAGAGCCCAGCCGATTTCTTGCATGTTTTGTCGCTCAGTCTTCATTATTGGGGCAAATCAAGGCCCCACAGTTTGATGATCCGCACTTGGAAGTTCTTAGAGAGATGGTACTACTGGGTGATGTCAAAGAGGTTTCTATTGGCGAGGATGGTGTTATGCCGTCCCAGGGTCGTCTTTGTGTTCCTAATGTCGATAGCTTGAGGGAGAGGATTCTAGAGGAGGCGCACAGTTCTCGATATTCTATTCATCTAGTTGCTACAAAGATGTATCGGGACTTGAGACAACATTATTGGTGGCGGCGGATGAAGAAAGACATAGTTGAATATGTAGCTAGATGCCTAAATTGCAAGCAGGTTAAGTATGAGCATTAGAGGCCAGGAGGCCTACTCCAGCAGATGACTATTGTATTGGTAAAAAATAAACTTCAGGGCAAAGAAGAACGGAATAGCATGCACACGAGACAATTAGATGCGGGAGTTCCAGTCTAATTTAGGAGTTGAAGAGACACGGTTAGAATGAACCAAGGCAGAATAAAGGGTAGATTCAAATGTCTTCAATCAATGAGCTAAATGTTACATAATCTTCACGCAACAGTTATGATTACCAATTGTAACGTTACGTTAATGATATTATTAGTCATTAATGCTCAATCATTAAGAAGAGTAGACGTTATACTAAGAAATTCCCTATAAAAGGGAGTAAAACCTCACTTGTATAGACATGTTCGAACCACTACTGAAATATACTTTTATGCTATCTTATTGCTTTCGTATTTACAAATCTAAATCCTATTATTAGCTAATCTCTTTGGTTATCAGAAGCCCGAGTACTTCTTAAAATAGCTTTGACTAAGAATCCAATTTTTTGGTTAAACAAATTGGTTCTGTTATCGGGAACCTGATAATCTTTATGTTTTCTCTAATAAACTTATCGAATCATTTCGAATACCAACAAATAACTGGAACCCCAGTTCCATCGCCTCAGGGATCCCCACGAGGTTCAAGGGACAACTCCCCAGAAATATCTACAACTCAGAACAATGATCAAATTGGAAATGAGAAAACAGGAGAACAAGACCCTGTGAACCAGCTGGTTGGTGAATATGTGAGTGAAGCTCTTCAAGCTTTCATGAGGGGGCTACCAACTATGTCGCTCACGCCTCCTCCAAACAAAACCGCTACTGTACAAAATCCACAATCTGGACTAGCAAATTCAGGAAGTAGAGGCACTATAAATGAATCACTTGGAGGAAGAGCAGGTATGTCTAAAAATTCAAATTTACAATATTTAATATTAAACTTGCAGAAACAGGTGAAGGAACAAAATGATCGCATCGATCAAATTCCTGGAGTACCACCTGTCATCAAGGGTATTGATATTGATAAATACTCTCAACAACCCTGGAAGCCAAGTGCAGCACCTTTACCGATTACCAAGAAATTCAAAATGCCTGACGTACCAAAGTACGATGGGATAACTGATCCACGTGATCATGTTACTGCTTTCACCACAGGAATAAAAGGAAACGACCTGACTAAGCAAGAAATTGAATCCGTGTTGGTCAAAAGGTTTGGAGAGACACTCACCAAAGGAGCATTAATCTGTTGCCCAAAAATTATGTTGATTCTTTTGCTGAGCTTGCAGATTTGTTTATAAAAGCACATTCCAGTGCACAAAAGTGGAACAGAGAATGGAAGACATATTCAAAATAAAACAGGGAGATACGGAGTTGCTTCGTGAATTCGTAGACAGGTTTCAACGTGAAAGGATGCTTCTACCAATAGTACCTGACAATTGGGCAGTTATGGCCTTTGCAAGTAATTTGAATGATAAAAGCTCTGAAGCCACGAAGAGAGACAAAGAGAGCTTGAGAGAGTTCCCAGCTACGACATGGAACGATGTTTATAACAGGTACATCACCAAATTACGAATTGAGGAAGATACTATTGACCAATCAAAAGAAGAAGACATGATGAGTTCTAGACGCTCTGAATCAGAAAAGAGAACTGGCAAAAACAGGTACGATCCATACATGGGACCTGCAGGATGAGAGGCTCGTTCCAAATTTGAAAACCCACAGTCTGATCACATACCATCGAATAAAGATTCGAGCTCATCATCATCAAGATCCAGCAAGGATCTAGATGAGCGAAATAGAGGTAATACAAGAATTAGAGATTACAACTTCAATGTAAGTACTTCTGAATTAAATAAAGTATTAAGAAATATGGGTGATAACGTTCTATGGCCCAAAGAAATGATATCAAATCCAAACAGAAGGAACCCAGACTTCTGGTGTGAATTTCACAATGATCATGGACACAAAACATCAGACTGCAGGTTATTGCAAGGTAAGGCGGAACACTTATTAAAACAAGGTTATCTAACAGAATTGTTTAGTGTAAAAGGTAAACAGGCATATATGAAGAATAGGTAGGAGCCCCCAAAACCACAATCTCTGAAGAGAACTGTAAATGTGATAAATGGAGGAGAGGAGGTAAATGGCGTAACTTATACTTCAGCAAGAATGATGACCAAGTTCACAGTGACCCACGGGAAACGGACTCGTGAGACTTTGGAGGCTGACAGCATCTCGTTAGACGACTCAGATGCTGATGGATTACTACTTCCACATAACAATGCATTGGTAATATCTCTACTTATACATGACACTAACGTAAAAAGAGTATTGATTGATCCAGGTAGCTCGGTCAATATCATTTTGCTTAGGGTTGTGGAAGAGATGTTAATGGGGGACCGTGTATATGAAAAAGCACGTTCCTTGTTCGGATTCGACAACTCTACTGTCATAACAAAAGGAGAAATTGAGCTTAATACCTATGCAGAAGGCGTCGTCAAGGAAACGAAATTTCAAGTTATAGATATAGATATGGCTTATAATGTAATCATGGGGAGACTATGGATCCATGACATGGATGCAGTACCATCCACCCTGCATCAGGTAATCAAATTCCCTTCCAGATGGGGAATCCAGCAAATTCAAGGTGATCAGCAGACTTCAAAAAACATCAACTCAGTGATACATTACAATAAAAAAGAAATAGCGGAGGAATCAAAATACGAGGAAGGAAATCGAATAGACACGGAAGAAAATGTTAAAGACACGTTGAATCAAATCACCACGGATGTCACATCAAGACATATAGACATGGATTCTAGACCTGATGTTATTCAAGAACCAGAAGAGAATGAAAATACCAAGACAACGACTGAGGAGCTCGAAGTTGTTCCACTGTTCGAGCTTAAGCCTGAGCACAAAATCCACATAGGAGCAAGGCTAAGCTCGACTAGAAGAGGTAAGTTAATTGAATATTTAAAAGTTAACGCAGATTGTTTTGCTTGGTCCCATTCATATATGACAGGTATACCCCTAGAAGCGATGACTCATAAACTAAATGAAGACCCATTCTTCGCACTTGTCAAGCAAAAGAAAAGAAAGCAGGTGTCGTTCAAGAATCAAGTGATCGATGAAGAGGTAGAAAAACTCTTAAAAACCGGTTCAATACGTGAGGTAAAATATCCTAATTGGTTAGCTAATACCGTAGTGTACCTAAAAAGAGTGGTAAATGGAGAGTATGCGTAGATTATACGGATTTGAATAAAGCATGCCCAAAAGACTCATTTTCTTCTAGTTACAATCAGATAAAAATAGACCCCTCGGACGAGGAAAAAACCTCCTTTGTTACAAACATGGGGACTTATTGTTACAAAGTCATGCCTTTTGGCTTGAAAAATGCTGGAGCCACGTATCAAATTCTAGTGATCAAGAACATCTTGGGAAAACAATGGAGGTGTACATTGATGACATGTTGGTAAAGTCAACGAAGGCAAAAGATCATTTCCAACATCTCTCTACTACTTTCGAGAACCTCCATAGGTATAACATGAAGATAAATCCAGAAAAATGCGCCTTTGGTGTCGAATCAGGTAAATATTTGGGTTTTCTCGTATCAAATAGAGGCATTGAAGTAAATCCTGGTCAAATTAAAGTTATTGAAGAAATACCTGATGTACTAATGAGCAAAAAAGAAGTTCAAAGATTAACAGGTAGGATTGCAGCTTTAGGAAGATTCATCTCCAGATCTTCAGAGAAGAGTTTTAAATTCTTCTCAGTACTAAAGAAGCAGAATCAGTTCGAATGGACTGAAGAATGTCAACAAGATCTTAAAGACTTCAAGCCTTATCTATCGATTCCCCCACTACTGTCTAAACCAAGGAAGGGGAAAGATTATACATTTATCTTGTTGTGGCAGAAATAGCCGTAAGCGTAGTCCTGGTAAGGGAGGACTAAGGTAAGCAATCTCCTATCTACTATGTAAGTAAGTCCTTACTAGATGCTGAAACTAGATATCCTCATCTAGAAAAATTAGTCTTGGCTCTAATCATGGCAGTTAGAAAGTTAAGACCGTACTTTCAGTGCCACCCAATTACTGTTGTAACTTCATATCCTTTGAGAAATATTTTGCATAAGCAAGAACTTTAGGTATACTGGCTAAATGGGCAATAGAACTAAGAGAATATGGCATAGTCTATCAACCTAGGACTGCAATAAAGTCTCGGGTTTTAGTTGATTTTGTCGCAGATTTTAACACTAGCTTAATTCCTAAAGTAGAAAAAGAGTTATGAATCTTTACCGGAGCTAATCCAGGAATATGGACTCTATTCACCGACGAATCTTCTAATATCAAAGGAGCCGAGTTGGGAATTGTTTTAATACCACCTTCGGGTGAAAAGATAAGGCAAGCTATTAAATGTTATCCCATTACTCACAATGAAGCAGAGTACGAAGCTTTCATTGCAGGACGCGAATTAGCACGAGAACTCTCAATTGAGCAGATCGTGATCAAAAGTGACTCTCAACTAGTGGTGAGCCAGATGCAGGGGACTTATACTGCTAGAGAGACTCGAATGCAATAGTATCTGGAAAAGGCACTAGTGAAGAAATTCCAGTCATGGAAGATTATGCAAGTACCTAGAAAGGAAAACGCAGAAGCGGATACGTTAGCTAATCTTGCAGCAGTTACCGATGTAACAAATAAAGACAATGATATTGTGATACACTTATTTCATTCAGCAATTGACCAGGACAAGAATGAGGTAATATTTAATAATCTAACCTGGGATTGGAGAAACAAAATTGTAATTTTTTTGCAGAATGGTATCGTGCCTGAAGATAAGAAAGAAGCTCAAGCACTTTGCCGAAAAGCTGCACGGTATTGCCTAGTTCGTGACACTCTGTATCGCAAAATATTTGGAGGTCCCCTAGCAAGGTGACTTGGACCAAACCAAACTGAGTACGTGATAAAGAAGTACATGACGGACATTGTGGGAACCACGCAGGTGCAAGATCCTTAGTCAAAACCCTAATCAGAGTAGGGTACTATTGGCCTGAGATGGAAGAAGACGCTGAAAATTTTGAAGCTAAATGCGATAAATGTCAGCGATATGCTAACAATATGCATTGACCCGCAAAATTACTACACCTGATTGTATCACCTTGGCCATTTATGAAATGAATAATGGATATAGTAGGACCTCTACCCCCAGCCAGAGGAAAGGAATGATTTTTACTTGTATTAACAGACTATTTCTCAAAGTGGGTGGAGGCAGATGCTTTTAAACAGGTGCGAGAAAAAGAAGTGAAAAGTTTCATATGGTGAAACATCATATGTTGTTTTGGTATACCAAAGGAAATTGTATATGACAATGGACCACAATTCATAGGCTCTCAAATCACAGAATTCTTCCAAAACTGGCAAATCAAACGAATCACTTCTTCGCAATATCATCCCGTGGCTAATGGGCAAGCTGAGTCAACAAATAAAATCATTGTTAACAATCTGAAAAAATGATTGGAAAAAGCTAGGGAAATTGGCCTGAAGAACTATCGGCAGCATTATGGGCTTATAGAACTACTGCAAAGACAGCCACGGGAGAAACCCCATTCACGCTTATTTATGGCTCAGAATCTCTAATACCTGTAGAAATTGGTGAACCGAGATGAGATTCACAACATCAACATAAGAAACAAACAATAACGAGTTGAGAAAAAATCTGGATTTACTCGAGCAAAGGAGAGAAGCTGCTTTAATATGCATGGCAGCTCAAAAGAAAATCATAGAGCGATATTACAACAGAAAATCTCACCTCAGATACTTCAAACTTGGGGACTTTGTCCTTCAGAAAGTTTTTCAATCAACAAAGGAAGTTGGAGCAGGAAAATAAAATTCAAATTGGGAAGGACCCTATAAACTGTGTGGTATTGCTGGAAAAGGAGCTTATGAGCTGAAAACCGTGGATGGCAGAATTTTACCAACAAGTTGGAACGCTGTTCACTTGAAAAAATATTACTTCTAAGGGTTAAGCAGTCATCATCTAAAATATTTACCTTCTATTCCCGTATGTTTTTCCTTTCCAGGAAAAGGATCACAAGAAAGGAATAGTCAAGTGATCAAGATTTCATTCTTCAAAGCTCAAACACTTGGGGGACTATACAGTATGGAAAGAGGAAAAGAAGACTATCAAAAGAGTCAAAGTTCAATCCTGAAGATCCATTTTTCCCAATAAGTCAAACTTTTTGAGCATAATCAAATAGCCAAAGACAAAAACACAAATCCTCATTCAGAAACCTACAAAGAACATACTCGTGAATATAAACGAATGTTTAGGTTAAAGGAAGAATTTAGTTATGGGAAGAAATTCATACCCCGTGTTTATTCAAAAACCAGTTGTAAGAGAAAACAGTTACGAAAGAGTCATAGACGATGCTCAAACACATGTAAAATGTTACAAAAGTTCGAATAATATAAAGACTTCTTGCAAAACATTATGCGGAAAAAACATGTGAATTCCTATCTCTCTTTTGTATATTTACACCATTATGAAGTTGAGAAGTCTTCTTCATTAAGTGTCGTTCATAAAAGGACCCTCTTTTATAAATCGTGCTTATTTCAAAAAGACACGAATTACTGAAGCATTTTTTAATGCAAAATTAAATACCAAAGGGGTAAAACAAAAACCCGAACGTAAAGCATGCAAACACTTAAGAGTAAAACGAAAACTCGAAAAAACACAAGTCATGCTAAGAAATGTAAATATTAATATTATATAATGGTAAAAACTAAGTATTAACTTAGTTTAAACCAAAAGTGTTAATACAAAGTTGCCTCTAAGTTGTCATTGGGGACTTACTAAACCAAACTTCACCCTCAAATGGGATCGGGGGTAACCACCAATTGCTCCAAAAAAAGAAAAACATAAGGGTTGCTAAACACTTTCACTAGGCACTGGGAGGGTTATCTTCATCAGCAGGAGGAGCGGCTTGAGATGGCGAGGCTTGGGCAACAGCTTCATCAGGCACGATCTCATCACCCATTTGAACTTCAACTTTAGGTGATGAAAATTTTTGACTTTGCCGAGACTTTTCAATCGTCTCCTTAGTCTTGGCAATTTCAGCTTCTAAGTCAAAATTTCCTTGGCCCATTTTCATCAATGTGTCAAGTCGGGCATTCAAATAAGACCAACTCACATCAACAATTGCCTTATCCTCAAGAGCCTCGTAATATTTCTCCCATTGTTCACTATCGGCTCTCAGCTCATCTCTTTCAACCACGATAGCATCATAAGAAGCCTGCAAAAGGGCAAGAGATCTTTCCAAAAACTGAATCTTGTTTGAAGATTCACGGAGGTCCTCTTGGGTCTGGGTAGTGATTGCAAAAGTTCACCAGCATAAGCCTCCTTCTGGTCCAACAAAGCCTTCAAGCTTCTTATCTCTCCAGTAGCATGGGA
Source organism: Nicotiana paniculata (assembly GCA_005239505.1). NCBI lineage: Eukaryota > Viridiplantae > Streptophyta > Magnoliopsida > Solanales > Solanaceae > Nicotiana > Nicotiana paniculata. The sequence goes on along the minus strand of MDKI01040435.1, from coordinate 25,858 downwards.
AAGTTGCTCCGCAAAGGAAGACTCTAAGATGTTTTTATCCTTGCCTGCTTGACTTGATGAAGCCTTTTCGATGGCCAATTCCGCTGCAATTACTCTGATTTGCTGCTCCAAGGTACACTTCTCCTCCTCTACTGCCTCCATATCAAGTTGAAGACTCTCGAATTGCTCCTTTCAGTTATCAACCTCGGTATGATAGTCATTCGCTAATTGCTCCATATGAACGATCCTTTTCATCAATTCTGTACCAATAAGATTGATCTGCACAAAAAGAGAAGTCAGATATTGGTACGGGATATATAAAAAAAGGGGGAAACGGTATAAAAGATACCTTTAAGGACGAGTGTACAATCTCTTTCATCCAAGTTAAGGAGCTATGACTTTCCAACTTAGAGTTTTCAACCGGGCCTATTAGAGGATTCAACCACACATCTGTCTGGCCTGATTTCTTTATACTTGATATTTTTTGTCTTTGTGATTACTACGATTGTTATACCTGCCTAGCCCTTATTCAATTATGTTATTTAAACTTTAACCCTAGTAAGTATCACGTCTACCTCTCGTCACTACTTCTTCGAGATTAGAAGGGATACTCACTGGGTACTTATTTGTTTATGTACTCATGACGCTTCTGTACTTAATTGTACAGGCTCTGAGGCAGGTGCATCTGGGTATTCATCTGGCGCTCGTCCCTGACGTATAGTGAGCGTGGACTTCTCGGTGAGCTGCTTTCCTTGACGCTTATATCTGGCCGCACCTTGGAGTTCCTCTTTTCTTTTATTATGTATGTATTATTTCTTCAGATCGTAGGGCAAACTTGTACTTTCTTTTGGATATTAGTTTCTATTAGATGCCCGTAGACCTGTGATGCCAATTCCTGGCATGCCCACGTAGTGGATATTCTATTCTTTTGGGTTGTAATGACGGTGGTGATTACTATATTTATTGCTCACTTTTGGTTGTCTAAGTCACTAATTTACTTCGGATTTATGCATTTGAAATAAAAAATCTCTTAAGTATGGTGAATTGTTTTATAAATCAAAAAGGGATCACTAGTAATTAAGTTTTCCTTGCTTGACATCGAAGTTGGGCACCATCGCAACCTAAATTGGGATTTGGGTCGTGACAATCTAGTTTCATGATCCTTCGTCATTTAGAGATAGGCCTGAGGGTTCAAACAGGAGGAGAAATGATTAAAGAACTACAGAAAGGCTGAAAGAGGAATTGGAGCATGCTCAGATGACCATAGCTAAACAACAAGCCCAACAGAAAGCCGGAGTCGCCCAGATTCGTTTAAATATTGAGAAAGATTATCAATCTGCCTTAGGAGTCATGAATAAAGATATAAAGCATGCTAATAATGAGGCATCCCGCTTAGAAGAAGAACTGGAGAACACGATTGGTTTAGTCAGGAGAGTTGAGGCGAACAAAAATGCTGAAATACATAAGCTGCAAGAAGACTTGAGTATCATTGAAGAGGATGCGCACCAACAACAATTGGAGTTTGATCAGCAGAAAGAGCAGTTTGAAAGAGAAAGGGCCTATTGGATACGCTCAAAGGGTCAACTTCATGCATAATTAAAAGAAATAAAGAGCCAGAAGAGGGTTCATCAGCATGTAGATTTTGAGGCAGAGCAGTGTTAGTGGATGATTGAGAGAGGTGTGCTACACCGTCGCATTCAAGAATAGGGACGGGATGCTCAGATGGGGCACGCTCTCAACACTACCCAGATGTGGTTGCAGAATTGTCACGTGAATATGGGGCAAGCCAGAGAGCAAGTACTTCGATTGGCAGAAAAAGCAACATATATCATGATGATCATCACCATCTAAACAATTAGAAAGTTGTCCAACAGGCACGTGCCGTCGTCCTACAGTTTCCAGCGGTGTTTCAAAATTTATACGAGACTTTGGGAGGAGAGTGGAGGGCAAGAGATGCATACCATTGATGACATCAACTTAAGTAAGAAGAACATTGAAGATTAAATTCTTAGTGTATCCAATTAGTTTTTGTTTCATTTTCATTTGTAGCATTGTTTATTTTTATATTTGGAGTCTTTTGTTTTATCAAAGTTTGTTTTATTCCAGTCATGTTTATGTCTTTAGAGTTAGTAGTCCTTTCTCTCATTGTATATAAAAAGAAATTTTGATTGAAAATGAATGAAAAATATTTTAGTTTGTTTTATTTTATTTATATATATATAAAAAAGCACAATTAAAAAAATCATCAAAATTGTTATTATTTCCCCTGAACTACGTAATGGTCTGATTCATGCGGCGTCATGATACGTAGGAAATCCTCATCTGATGCGATCATAGCCATAATTAATCAAAACAAATGAGAAAAAACTAAAAAAAGAAAAAAGAAAAAAAGAGAGCGTTAAATTCAAGAGGAAATAATCAATAAGCCAGGATGAAGCTTGAAGCCTTCCAAGCTCATTTTAGAAATGAAAATGGCATTAGGTGCATGGCATACAACGTGTGATTAATATCTGCAAAATGCCTAACTCTAACACGTTTGTTGTTTTTCATCTTAAGATAAAGTTAAACAGAGGTGGTTGGTTTGTGGTTTAAACTGGAGACTCGCCCTTACAACACAAGATCAAAAAGAAAAAGTAAAATGGCAAACAACAGTGAGAATGAGTCAGATAATGATGATGTCCATGGACAATTGGTCGAACAAGGTATGGGACTAGTTGAAGAAGTAAGAGTGTTGAAGCAACAATTGGCAGAGATGTACCAAGCTTGGGCGAATGGACAGGCACCGCCCCTACTAGCGATAGGGCCTTCAGATAATCTTCATAGTGTGTCAGTTGCAAATCAAGTGCTCATCTCCATAACAAGTAACCCATTGTACCAACATGGATTCAGTCCGAGCATTAACCTTCCCACTATCCCAGTACCTCCATTCCACATCCTCCAACCATAACCCTCAGAAATGACCCACCTATTGTACCCATTGCCTCTACTTTCAATGTCCCTCAACCGGCTCTTACTCAAAAGTCTAACAATGATCCACAACTGAATGACTTGATTCCCAACATTACTCTCCAGAACCGACTTTCAAGGTTCCAGATCCATACAAGCATACTCCTTAGAACATGTTCCCAGTTGAGATCGAAAATCCTAACAAGAATATGGAACAAGAGGAAATGACCAGAAAAATAAATAGCCTGGAACAAACCATGAGAAACATACAGGGTTTGGGAGGTCACAAGAGTGTTTCGTTTAACGATCTATGAATGTTCCCCCATGTTCATTTGCTACCCGGCCTCAAGACCCCCAAGTTTGACAAGTATGATGGGTATGGTGATCCTGTTGCCCATTTGAAGAGGTATTGTAACCAATTAAGGGGAGCAGGAGGCAAAGAAGAATTACTCATGGCTTATTTTGGGGTAAGTTTGACAGGAACTGCTTCAGAGTAGTTCATAGATCAAGACATCTCTCACTGGCACGTTTGGAACGACATGGCTCAAGACTTTGTCCAACATTTTCAGTATAATATTGATATAGTGCCAGACCGCTCCTCTCTAGTCAACATAAAGAAGAAACCAACAGAAAGCTTCAGATAATATGCAATCAAGTGGAGAGAAGAGGCTGCTAGAGTCAAACCACCAATGAAAGAGGCATAAATGATTGATTATTTTGTCCAAGCTCAGGATCCTGATTACCTCCATTACATGTTGGCCGCCATTGGTAAGCCTTTCGCTGAGGCGATTAAGATTGGTGAAATAGTTGAGAATGGTATGAAATCGGACAAAATTGTGAGTTAGGCAGCTCTTAAGGCGACCACACAAGCAATTCAAAGCGGGTCCGGCAGTTTCGGAAATCGGAAAAAGAAAGAGGAAGGATCCATGATGGCATCTGGGTTCGGGAGAGTTCAAAGAGGAATAGTTCCTTCTTATGTGCAATTCCAACAAGGACAATCCAATTCTCCTCAATATTACTATCCACCTCAGGGTCCCTGGTACTCAGTTCCCCCGCAACATTACACAGTGTTCAATGCCAAGGCTTATGCTAAGCCTCCCAATCATCAACAATGGCGGGCACCGATTCCACAAGGCTCCCATCAACTGCGCACGAATTTTCAGGCATCATATAATCCTCGTACCCAACAAGGATATGTGAGAGAGGATTAGCTAAAGAAAGAGTTCACCCCAATTGGAGAATTATATACAAGCCTACTTCGAAAGTTGATGCAATTGAAGTTGATTGAACCTGTCATGCCGCGTTATGTGAATCCACAAAAGGTTTTGATTCCAATGAAAGATGTGAGTATCACTCTAACACCCCAGGTCATAGTACCGAAAATTGTTGGACATTAAATAAAGCCATTGAAAATCTGATTGAAGCAAAGGCAATTGTGGTAACAAACAATGAGGATGCTCCTAATATCACAACCAATCCGCTCCCATCTCATGATAATACACATTTTATTGGGATGATTTGTGATGATCGGGATTATAAGCAGTCTGGCAAAACAGAGATGGTTGTTGGAACCATAGGGAAAGAACCAAAAGTGATAGTAAGCCCGCGGTAATTGGCACTGTTGATTGTGAAAGGTGCGAGTTCTAGTTTGAACTTGGCAGGTTCTGAAAAAATGATTCTCTATGTCCCTAGAAGCACAAAAAAGTTGAGGTTCAATTGGGTGGTCCAAAAGATCGTTCCGAATAATTTTTTCAGAAATATAACAGAGCCAGTTGTGATCCGACCTGTTGCACAACTCCCAGTGACAAACACAAAAACTATTCCCTGGAATTATAACAAGACTGTCATAACATACAAAGGAAAAGAGATAGTTGAAAAAGCAGATGAAATGGGGGGCTTGACCCGCTCTGGAAGGTACTACTCACCAAGGAATTGAGAAAATCTAAGTAAGCCAGGGAAAGTCACTTGCTAGTGAAATAACCCGTTGTAGAAAAAGAAGCGGGGGAATTCCTTAAGAAGATGAAAATGCAATACTACTCAATCATTGACCAACTAAGGAAAACCCCTGCTCAGATTTCTTTGTTATCTCTGCTTTTGCACTCGGAATAACGTCACCGTGGGTTGACCAAAAATCTGAACGAGGCCTATGTCTCAGAAAAGACAACGGTGAATCAGCTGGAAAAAATGGCTGAAAGATTGTTTGAAGTTAATAGAATTACTTTCAGCAATGATGATTTGCCTGAGGAAAGGGCTGGGCACAATAGAGCTTTGCATCTTATGGACTAATGTGAAGGTCACTACGTAAAATGATTCATGATTGACAGAGGTTCAAGTGTAGATGTATGCCCTTTTTCTACTCTACAAGATCTGAACATCAACACTAACAGAATTCGAACTAGTGATGTCAACATCTGTGCTTTTGATGGTTCAAGAAGAGACACTATTGGGGAAATCGAACTCACCATGACAATCGGCTCGGTTGATTTTAACATTGTCTTTCAAGTGTTGGATATGAAAACTTCCTATAATATTCTTCTGGGAAGGCCGTGGATCCATATGGCCAGAGCTGTACCATCCACCCTACATCAAATGGTCAAATTCGAGTATGACAGGCAAGAAATTGTTATTCATGGGGAAGACGACTCATCAGTCTATAACGACCCGTCCATTACATGTATCGAGGCCAAGAAAGGATGTGAATCCATCATATATCAAGCGTTTGAGGTGATTGAGGTAGACCAAGTGGAAAGATGACTGTTCTTTTAGAGTAAGAAATTCACTTGGAAAAATTGTTGAGTTACGTTATTGAGTTGGAAGCCGAATTTTGAGATTGTTCGTGGTTCCGAGTTCGTGGTTCTAAAAAAGTTAGTAGACGGTGATTTCTCTCTCTTACTTCCTTTTTCTGTTGAATTATTTCGTAATTCATATGTACCACTACAATTTCCTTGTTTTTTTTCTATTAGATTCATTTCTTTCTTATACTAATTTGCGTTGTGACTTATTGCTTTTGCTTCATTGTACTGTTTCTTAGATCCATTTTTCTTATTTTAAGAAATTTGACTTTTACAATGTAGTTGATTCATTGATAATTGTTCCAAAATTGATTTGTATTGTGGTAAGCTAACGGATCCTTTGAATAATTAATAAATCGGAGACTTTACATTTGTACGTACTCTATGATGTCAAAGCTTGATATTGAATGGTTATTGTGCTTAATAAGAATCTACTAAGTCTTTAAAATATATATATATATATATATATATATATATATATATATATATCACATCTTGTATCAATTGCATGTATATCCGATTGTACTTTTGGAAAATGGTAACGTTTTTCCAAGTATTATGGTGAGTGGCAACAAATTCGGAGCCATAATACGCCTTATTATTATCTAATGATCCTAACTCACCTTTCTATATTTGTTTCTTTAGATAAACCATGAATAATGCATGAGGAATTCACATTAGGCTAAAAACAATCAGTTTTCAGTTTTATGTAATATACTGTATGTCATTAATGTTAAGGAACTTACCACTTGTACAGTTGTACCGTAGTTAGTCTTGATCATAGTTAAGCTAATTAACTAGAGTGGTTAGTTTGTTAATAGTTAGTTATTCAATTAGTTATATAACCATGTACAATGTATTTGGACATTCATTCAATACAGTAAATAACCGCCTTTTCTTCTCTCTTCTCATTTTCTCCTCTCATCCATCTTTCTTCTTCTTCTTAGAACTCTCCAGAACTGAGAGAATTGACATGGTATCAGAGCATTAATTGAGTGAGTCTAGGGATTTTCACATTCAATTTAGCTGAAAATCGAGAGATTCACCGTAATTTTCTGTTGAGAATTGTGCCCTAATTCTTCGATGGCGGAGATACGGTTGGGGAACGAAATTTTGAAGAACAATCGACCATGCAAGAGTCGATTGTGATCGATTATAATCATCTGTTGTATTTTCATCCTTCCGATGTACCAAATTCATTATCATTGGGATTTCAGTTGATCGGAATGGAGAATTACACACTTTGGAGCCAAGCTATGGAGGTTTCATTGTTGACACGGAACAAGCTGGGATTTGTGGACGGTTCAATCACTAGAGACACTTTTGGAACAAGGTTCAATCATGTGTGGGATCGCTGTAATGCAATTGTTAAATCATGGCTGATGCACAATGTGAGCCGTGATTTACTGAGTGGAGTCCTTTTTCGTTCAAGTGCTCAAGCAGTCTAGGAAGATCTTCGTGAAAGGTTTGATAAAGTGAATTCTTCACGAACGTATTATCTTCACAAAGAAATTTTTTCTTTGAATCAAGGAACTTCGTCAGTATCGGTGTATTATTCAAAGATAAAGGACCTATGAGATGAATATGATTCAATAATTCCAGCTCCTCTTTGTGACTGTGAAAAATAAAAAAAAACACCTTGCACATTTACAATATCAACGTCTTTGGCAGTTTTTGATGGGCTTGAATGATGGATATAATCAAGCTCGAAGTCATATATTGATGAAAAATAAAGCATCTACTGTGAACCAAGCATAACTCTATGATTTTGCAGGATGAAAGTCAAAAGATCATTGTTGGTAGTCACAATATTTCTATAGAATCTATGGAACCAACAGCCCTTTTTACTTCGAGGAACAACAACCAAAAGCAGAGAAGAAATTATACTATCGAGTGTAATTTATGTCACATGAAAGGACACACTAGAGAAACCTGCTACAAGCTTGTGTGGTGTGATTATTGTAATATGAAAGGGCATCTCAAGGAAAATTGTTACAAGATCATAGGTTATCCATCTGATTTTAAGTCAAAGAAGAAAGGGAACTCTATCAGCGGTCATTTGGCTAAGACAGAAGCACAGTCTATTCAACAGCCAATGATGCCACAGCCTCCTGTATTTACACCAGATCAGTACAATCAACTTTTACAAATGCTAAACAACAGGTCTACTTTTTCAGAATCTAGTGCAAATATGGCAGGTACATCTTTCCCTAGTGCACACATGGAAGGTACTTATTGTTCTATTCCTACAAAAGAGTCTACTTGGATTGTTGACACTGGTGCTACTAATCACATGATTAGCAATGACCAGTTATTGTTAAATGGAATTGAAATAGGGAGCTCAGGGCAAGTTCAAATGCCAACTGGAGAAACTGCTAGAATTACTCATGTTAGAGATTGTGAAATGCCTGGAGGTGAACTACTTAAGGATGTATTATGCGTGCTAATTTAAAGTTCAATCTTCTGTCAGTCTCAAAGATGACAAAAGACTTGAAATGTTGTGCAGCATTTTATCCAGATTTCTTTGTATTTCAGGAGCTCTTCAGTGGGAGGCTGAAGGCGATTGGTAGAGAGCATGATGGGTTGTACGTGTTAAAGACAAACACCAGAAATGGTTTACCTGTTCAGAGCAAGTCCTTGGCAGTACAACACATTTCAGAATCAGAGATTTGGCATAAGAGATTAGGCCATATTCCTATGGCTGTTCTAAGGAAGATTTCCTTTTTTCGAAATAAGCATAGTCTTACTTTGAATAATTGTGATGTGTGCCCACTAGCTAGACAGACTAGACTGTTTTTTCCTACACATACCAACAAATCTACTGAACCTTTTCAACTACTGCATATGGATGTTTGGGGTCCTTACAATATTGCTACTTATGATGGTATGCAATATTTTCTTACTGTTGTAAACGACTATTCTAGATGGACTTGGACCTTTATGATGAGGGTTAATCAGATGTTTCATTCTTGCTAAAGTCATTATTTGTTATGGTTCTGAATCAATTTGAAAAGAATGTTAAGGTTTTTAGGTCTAATAATGGTGCAGAATTTTTTAATTCTACTTGTGCAAATCTGTTTAGTACCTATGGATTTATACACCAACGTTCATGACCATACACACCCCAACAAAATGGGGTGGTTGAACGTAAGCATAGGCATATCTGTGAGATAGCTAGAGCCATCAAATTTCAAGGAGGTTTGCATTCAAGATATTTGGGTTGTTGTATAGAAGTAGTTGTATATATAATCAACTGAGTTCCCTTGTTTGTTTTGAACAACAAGTCTGCTTTTGAAATGGTATATGGAAGGGAACCATCCTTATTACAGTTGAGAGTGATAGGGTGCTTGAGTTATGCTTCCACTTTACCCAAGCAAGACAAATTTAGTCCGAGGGCTATCAGATCAGTCCTTCTTGGTTATGGTGTCTTCCAAAAGGGATATAAGATCTATGATCTTGAGACACATAAGGTCTTCATTAGTAGAGATTTCATTTTCAATGAGTCCATTTTTCCCTTCAAGGATACCCAAGGCACTGTTGAGATGTCCTTCCCAGTGGTTGTTGATATTCATCAGTCATCTATAGAAGATGAGCCTATTCATGTCACTCATACTCCAGTTGCTTCAACTCCACCTAGTGAAATTGTCCATTATCCTCAATATTCACATAATGCAGCTGATCATTTTTCTGTAGAAGGCTCAGACTTTCCTTGTTCTTCTAGTCTTGATGTCACACTTCCTGACTCTATTGCTCCATCACTGCCACTCTCAGAAGAGACAGCACCAGTACCATATTCAGACACTAGAAAGTCTACTCGAACTTCTAAACCTCCTATATGGATGAAGGATTTTATTGTTCCTACTAAGTCCCATGCTGCTCAGACTTGCTCTCACCCCATTTCCAATGTCATTTCATATTATTCACTCTCCTCTGCCTATCAAAGTTTCCTCACCAAATTCTCTGCTGACACTGAACCTACATCTTATACTCAAGAAGCCAAAGACCCTCGATGGGTTGAGGCTATGCAGCTTGAAATCAAAGCCTTGGAGGATAATAACACTTGGAGGGTCGTTCCCTTACCATCAGCCAAGAAAGCTATTGGATGTAGGTGGGTTTACAAGATAAAATATAAGTCTACTGGGGAAGTTGAAAGGTTTAAGGCTCACTTAGTTGCTAAGGGTTACAATCAACAGGAGGGTCTTGATTACCAAGAAACATTCTCCCATGTTGTGAAAATGGTGACTGTCCGCACTGTTATATCTATAGATGCTGTTAAGCATTGGACTATCCACCAAATGGATGTCTATAATTCTTTCTTGCAAGGTGACACGAGGAGGTGTATATGAGCTTGCCACAAGGTTTTAAGTCTACTGCTGGGAAGAATTATGCTTGTCGACTTCTTAGGTCTCTATATGGTCTTAAACAAGCTTCCCGTCAGTGGAATTTGAAACTTACTACTGTCGTACTGTCTTTTGGTTTCCTTCAGAGTCATCTTGACGACTCTCTTTTTAACAAACAATCTTGTGGGAAAACTGTTATCCTTCTAGTGTATGTTGATGATCTTCTCAACACAGGTGATGATTTAGATTTGATAGAGGAAACTAAGACTAAGTTGCAGCAGTGTTTCAAGATAAAGGACTTAGGAGTACTCAAATATTTTCTTGGGATCAAATTTGCTCGGAGTAAGGAGGGAATTCTCATGCACCAAAGGAAATATACATTGGAGCTTATTTCCGATATGGGTCTGTCTGGAGCTAAATGTGTTGGTTCTCCTCTAGATCTTAGTCACAATCTCACTTCATTCGAATTTGATCAACATTTGGGTGAGTCTTCTGATAACCTGCTCCCAGATCCTAGTACTTATCAACGACTGATGGGTAGACTTTTGTACCTCACTATCACTCGGCCTGATATTACTTATGTCGTTCAGAATCTAAGTCAATTCATGCATTCTCCTAAGGTTTCACATATCGAGGTTGATGTTCTTTTAGTTCGATACATCAAATCTTTCCCTCGTTGACTGCTTTTTGTGATGCTGATTGGGCTTCATGCCCTGTTACACGCCACTTTGTCACAGGCTACATCATTAAGTTCGGTGATTCCCATATTTCTTGGAAATCCAAGAAACAAACGACCATTTCTCGCAGTTCTGCTGAAGCAGAATATCGTAGCCTTGCTGCCACAGTTGCTGAACTTGTGTGGCTTCCTGGTCTTTTTTGAGAGCTGGGAGTATATATTCGACTGCCTATTTCCCTCTATTACGATAGCAAATCTGCTATCCAAATTTCGGCAAATCTAGTTTTCCATGAACGCACTAAACACATCGACATTCATTGTCACTTTATTTGTGAGAAGGTGCTTCAAGGATTGGTTCACATCCAGTATCTTCCTTGCTCTGATCAACAGGCTGACATTCTAACCAAGTCTCATCCTATTCTTCAGCATCATCATCTATTATCCAAGCTAGGGATGAAGAACATCTTTATTTCCCCTAGCTTGAGGGGGGTGTTAAGTAACTTACCACTTGTACAGTTATACCGTAGTTAGTCTTGATCATAGTTAAGCTAATTAACTAGAGTGGTTAGTTTGTTAATAGTTAGTTAGTCAATTAGTTATATAACCATGTACACTGTATTTGGACATTCATTCAATACAGTAAATAACTTCCTCTTCTTCTCTCTTCTCATTTTCTCCTCTCATCCATATTTCTTCTTCTTCTTAGAACTCTCCAGAACTGAGAGAATTGACAATTAAGACGAGTCAATTCACTGTTTCGCTTTGGATTTCACTAATTCTGATTGACATAATCAAACAACTACAAGAAAATAAATAAAAACGGGAATCAATCAAATAAAATGTGGAAGTTTTGTTTTTGTTCTATTTGTATAGGCAGCCTTTTTTCGTTTCTTTCTAATGAACATGACTAATTAGTAATCCTTTTGTGTCTATTATAATAAATTAGTAAGTATTAAGAAATAAAATAATTAAATATATTAAATTTTCTATTAGCCCATGTGTTCATACCCGAACCTTGGATTGATATGCTTAAATAATAAAAGGATCATGTGCGCATGCATTTCGATACCTTTAAATTTAAAATAATTATATTTTGACCATGTGTACATTTTGTATCTTGGTTTAATATTAATTACAAAGAATACCTTGTGTGCGTACCGCATCTTGGTGAACACAATTAATAAAATATAATAATTAATTAAGCGGTAATAAATAAGCCATAATAAAAAAAATACAAGAATAGCTAAAAAATTGATTTAAGCCTTACATTAGTCGATAAAGCGACCGTGCTAGAACCACGGGACTCGAGGGGTGCCTTACACCTTCCCCTCGGTCAACAAAATTCCTTACCCAGTCTTCTGTTTCCGTAGACCATGAAATATGAGTAAAATCTTCCTTTTGATAAGGGATTCAATAAAAGGTGACTTGGAATACCAAAACTCAATTCCAAGTGGCGACTCTAAATAATAAATAATTCCTTTTCAAAAAGTCACTTCAATTGGAAAAACTCTTCTAACTCAAACTTGTAATAGGGTTGCGTGGAAAAAAAAGAGGTGTGACACCCATATTAAGTCCCTGCCCCATGGAGGTAAAAATTCTCCCCACATCAACTACAATGGCTTCAAATACTCATCATCACCACAATATACCTCTAACACAACAAAGTCATGATTTTACCTCCTCATTCTATGCACTAACACTAGAAATAAGACAAGTTTACCCCAAAATTGCTACAAAAATCTGAAAATAAACTATAAAAAAGAGAAAAGAAATAAATTAAACAGGAAGGGAAAAATCATGACTTACTTGATATTCTTGAACAACCGAAGGTGGAGCTTGTTAATAGAGATAGGGGGAAGGTAAAGGGAACAATTTGGTGAGAGGAGGAGATGGGGAGAGGTGAGTTTTGTGTCTTTAGGGATTAGAGGGGGAAGAGGGAAAGTTAGAGTAGGAGAAGGGAAAAGGGAAAAAGGGAAGTGGGGGGTTTGGGCGGGTGTCTTATGTTAGTGGGGTTGAGAAAAGAAAATAAAAAATAAAAAAATACTTACCTGCCCGACCGCGGTCGTGTCCGCGCCGCGGACACCGCGCCCATTCCACGGTCAGGACCGCAAACGCGGTGAGAAATAGAAAGTTGCACATCTTCCGCGCCCCAGACCGCGGTCGTGGTTCGGTGTTCCAGAATTTTTCTTGTTTTCTTCAACTTTTTACCTTTTCGGAGTTGGATTTTCACCCCGACTCCTCCTTATGTGCACCAATCTTTCCCTGTACACTAATAAATTGGTTAGTATCGTTCAAATCGACTACAACAACAAAACAAGCCAAAAACAAAAGTGAAACATGGGTTGCCTCCCAAGAAGCGCTTGATTTAACGTCGCGACATGACAAATTACAACAAACCATGGGTTTCCTCCCAGGAAGCGCTTGATTTAACGTCGCGGCACGACGCAGACTCTAATCATCACTCCTCATTTGTGTACTGGGGCTCTTCAAAAGTTATTACCACTCGATCCCCTTTTTCTTCGGCCATTCCTAGGTAATGTTTCAACCTCTGTCCATTCACCGTGAACTTGTTTGTCCCATCTTCTGATTCAATCTCCACATCTCCACTTGGGAACATTTGCACCACCCTGAAGGGTCCTGACCACCGGGACTTAAACTTGCCCGGAAACAACAGATCTCCGGGTTTGAAGTTCCGATCCAAGATGTGCTTATCATGCATCAGTTTCATCATTTCTTTGTATAGTCTAGCACTCTCGAATGCCTGGAACCTGAATTCCTCCAGCTCATGCAACCTAGTGACTCTGTTGGTGCCCGTTGACTCCATCTCTAAATTCAGCTGTCGCAATGCCCACAGTGTTTTATGTTAAAGCTATACTGAAAGGTGGCATGCCTTTCCAAATACCAACTGTATGGTGACATGCCAATTGGAGTTTTGAAGGTTGTGCGGTATGCCCAAAATGCATCATCCAGCTTCTTCGCCCAATCGGTCCTTGTTTCATTCACTATTTTTATAAGGACACTTTTAATCTTCCTATTGGACACTTCAACTTTCCCGCTTGTTTATGGGTGGTACGGTGAGGCTACCTTGTGGCGAACTCCATATTTCTCCAATAGGTGTGCGAACGCTCTATTGCAAAAATGGGAGCCACCATCACTGATTATAGCTCTTGGGGTGCCAAAACGTGTGAAGATGTTTTTCTTTAGGAAATTTTTCACCCCTTTTGCATCATTGGTTGGGAGAGCCACCGGTTCAACCCACTTGGAGACATAGTCAACTGTAACCAATATATATTTGTTACTGTATGAGCTGACGAATGGCCACATGAAGTCGATCCCCCACATGTCAAACACCTCCACCTCTTGAATTCTGGTCATTGGCATCTCATGGTGGCGGGATATGTTTCTTGTCCTTTGGCATTCATCACAGCTTTTGACCCAAGCATGGGCATCCTTAAACAGTGTCGGTCAATACAATCTCGATTCCAACACCTTTGCTGCTGTCCGGATTCCTCCAAAGTATCCACCATATGGTGAAGCATGGCAAGCCTGCAAAAAAGAAAGTTGATCTTGCTCGAGGATACACCTCCGGATCATGTTATCAACACATATCTTAAACAGTAAAGGTTCATCCCAGTAATAAGCACGACAATCACAGAAGAACTTTTTCTTTTGAATTGAGGAGAGGTAGTAAGGTACAATACCACTTGCTAAGTAATTAGCAATATCCGCATACTATGGTGCCTCCTCCATTGTCACAGCCAGTAACTGCTCATCCGGAAATGTCTCAGTGATATATTTAACCTCCATAATCTTTTCTGCTCCTTCCAACCTCGAGAGGTAATTTGCCACTTGATTGTCCGTCCCCTTTCTGTCACGGATTTCCAATTCGATTCTTGTAGCAACAGAACCCAACGAATCAAGCGTGTCTTTGACTCCTTCTTTTCTATCAAGTACCTGATTGCTACATGGTCAGTATAAACAATAATTTTTGAGCCAATTAGGTACGACCTGAATTTGTCGAAGGCAAACACTACATCAAGCATTTCCTTTTCCGTTACAGTGTAGTTCAGTTGTGCACCACTAAGCTTCCTGCTTGCATAGTAAATTGGGTGCATCATCTTATCCTTGCGCTGCCCCAAAACTGCTCATATAACATAATCATAGGCGTCGCACATGAGCTCGAATAGTTGCTCCCAGTTGGGTGCAACAATGATGGGTGCAATCACCAATCTCTTCTTCATCTCCTCAAATGCTAACCTGCAATCATCAGAAAATACAAAGGGTTGGTCTTTTTCGAACAGCTTAAATAAAGGTTAGAAACCTTAGAAAATCCTTAATGAACCGCCTGTAGAATCCGGTGTGCCCAAGGAAACTCCTCACTGTCTTTACCGAAGTTGGTGCTGGAATCTCTCGATCACATAAACATTGGCATGGTCAAATTCGATTCCCTTTTTGGACACTCTATGACTCAACATTATTCCTTCTTTTACCATAAAATGGCACTTCTCCCAATTCAGCACCAGATTTGTCTCCACACATCTTTTGAGCACTCTTCTTAGGTTGTGAAGACAATCTTTGAATGAATCCCCACTATGGAGAAATCATCCATAAACACCTCCATAATATCCTCAACCATGTCAGTAAAAATGGCTAACATGCACTTTTGGAATGTGGACAGTGCGTTGCAAAGTCCAAAGAGCATTCTCCGAAAGGCAAAGATACCATACAGACAAGTGAAGTACATTTTCTATCTATCTTCCGAGGCTATTGAGATCTGATTATACCCTGAGTATCCGTCCAAGAAACATAAATGGGATCGCCCAGCTAACTTGTCCAACATCTGGTCAATGAAAGGCAAGGGGAAGTGGTCCTTCCGGGTGGTTGTGTTCAGTTTCTGATAGTCCATGCAAATCCGCCACCCTGAGACTGTACGCGTTGAGATCAACTCATTATTTTCATTTTGTACAACCTTATTCCTCTCTTTTTTGGCACACACTGGACAGGACTGACCCAATTGCTGTCAGAGATGGGGAAGATGATGCTCGCATCCAACCACTTGATTACTTCCTTCATATTTGAGTTCAGCCGCCGTTGATGTTCCCTGGAAGGTTTGTGACCCTCTTCCAGAAGAATCTTATACATGCAGAAAGCTGGGTTGATACCCTTTATGTCTGCCATAGTCCAACCAATGGCAGTCTTGCATTCTTGCAATACCTGCAGTAATTGCTCTACCTGCGCAACTAGCAAACCAGATGATATAATAACAGGCAAAGTGGAATAGGGACCCAAGAAAGCATACCTGAGGTGGGCTGGAAGCAGTTTCAAGTCCAGCTGTGGTGGTTCCTCTATTGATGGCTTTGTAGGTGGTGTCACTCTCTCTTCTAAATGTAAGGGTTCGAACTGAGGTTCCCTTTACCAGAATCCTTGACCCTCGAGGGACATGACCCACTCTGCCAACCCTTCACCATCCATTTCTTCTAAATTTTTCAAGCAGGCTTCCAATGTATCTTTGGCATTAAGGGTCTCATCCTCTTCATGCAGTATCACATCCACAGCCTCCACTAGTGAGCAATTTGCATATTCATTGGGTCTCCGCATGGATTATTGAACGTTAAATATTACTTCTTCATTGTTCAACCTCATTTTTAGTTCTCCAATCTCACAATCAATCAACGCTCTCCCAGTGGCTAAGAATGGCCTTCCCAAAATGATGGGTATCTCCTAATCTACCTAGCAGTCCAGAATAGCAAAGTCTGCAGCGAATACAAATTTTTCCACTTGCACCAGCACATCATCAAGAATTCCTATCGGTCTTTTAACTGTGCAATCACCCAGTTGCAGCAGCATCGAGGTCGGTCTAGCTCTACCAATGCCCAGTTTTGTATAGATTGCCAAGGGCATCAAGTTTATGTTGGCTCCCAAGTCACACAATGCTTTTACAAAAGCATAACTCCCAATAGTACACGGAATAGTTAAGCTACCTGGATCATACATCTTTTGGGCCATAGGTCTTGTCACTACCGCGCTTCAGGTCTGTGCCAGAGTTACAGTGGACAGGTCCTGAAAGTCAAATTTCCGCCACATCAGGTCCTTTATCATCTTTGCATATCCTTCCATTTCCCTCAAAGCATCCATCAGGGGAATATTCAATTGAATCTGGTGAAGCATCTCCATGAATTCCCTGTATTGATCATCTTTCTTTTGTTTTGCCAATCTATGAGGGAATGGTGAAGGATTCACTCTTTGTCCATTGCTTGTTGGTTGTTCTTTTTTGGAAGCTTGTGGAACAAGAGGTACCACCTGTTCTGAGACTTGTTCACCCTCTTTTGTCTTAGCCTTTCCGACCTGTGCCTATTCAACTACCACTTCAGTGAGTTCTGCTGATTCATCTACTTCTAATGAAACTGAAGTGAATGGCGTAGTCTCTCTTCTAGATTGAGAAACTTCTTGCTCTCTGTCTAAATCTCTCACATTCCGTAGACTTACTATCATTAGCTGATATGGGTTTTGCTCATTTGGGTTAATATTTGTGTTTGTCGGCAATGTCCCTTGGGGGCGGCTGTTCAAGGCCATGGACAGTTGTCCCAGTTGAGTTTCAATGCCTTTAATTGCTGAGCCATGTGCTGCCAATTTTTCCTGCATCTTACCATTTGTCCCCATGAGTTGCTACAACATGCCCCTAATTTCTACCATGTTATTGTCTTACTGCTGATGAGGTGGCTGATATGCCAACTGTTGATGGTGTTGCTGTTGATAGCTCTGTTGCCTTTGATATGGAACCACTTGGCCTTGGGGTCGTATACCTCCAGGTTGTGGCATGTTGGGTATGTACTGCTGGTTCGGTGCTAGACCCCATTGTTGTCCTCCTTGCCTCTGACCCCAAAAACTATTGACAAAATTCATGTCCTCTCTGAAGCCATGGTTATCACTTTCTCCACTCCATGAGCATACATAAGAATGATTAATGCAAGGGGTACACAATCCTCCATTTGTTATATCAACAATATGCACTTGCTTTGTACCCATCTCGTCAATCTTCTTTATCAGTATACTCATCTGAGTCATGAGCGTTACTATGTTCTCTGCATGTGAATTGTTTGGGTCAAGAAGGATATAATGCACTATTGGTGTCAGGGTCGTACCTCTCATCATCCAGCCTGAATTATGAGACATCTTATCGAGAAGAATCTTGCACTCTGTGAATGTCTTGCTTAGAAATGCACCCCCAGCTGAAGAGTCTACATTAGCTTTCAAATTGTCTGCCAAACCTATGTAGAATCTCTGGCCAAGCATCTGGTCTGGAATACCATGGTGTGAACACTTCACTAGCATCCCTTTGAACCTTTCCTAGGTTTCCTGCAAGGTTTCAGTAGGTTTCTGCTTGTACTGCAATATCTCATCAATTTGCCTTGCAGTCTTGTTAGGAGGATAGAACTTGTTTAGGAACTGCTTGACTAATTCCTCCCAAGTGGCAATGGAATTTATTGGGAGCGAACTCAGCCAAGTCTGAGCCTCTCCAGTCACTGAGAATGGGAACAGTAGCAGCTTGATGGCTTCCGGGGTCACATTCGGCTGCCTTTGGGTCACACAAATTGACAAAAAAAAAAATTAAAGTGTTGTTGTGGGTCTTCAATGTTTGACCCGGAGAACACTCCCTTATTCTGCAATAGATGCAGCATGTTGTTGGTGATTTGGAATGTCTCTGCTTATATCTGGGGCACAGTAATAGCGGTGGCCAGGTTGTCAGCAGTTGGCTGTACCCAATCATAAAAAGCAGCTTCTGGCACAAAAGGTGCCACCACTCCATTATTCGGATCAACCCGGTTGTTCCGATTGTTTGCCTCGACGTCTTCCACGTTGTCCATTTCAATTTAGTTTGGTGTTTTTGTTGTGGCTGTTTGTTCTTCTTATTGGCACGATTTAATGCCCTGAATGTTTTCTCGGGGTCTGAGAGTCCTTCAAAAAGTTTACTAAGTCCGCGAAGAGCTTCTAGGAATACACCTGAGTCACAGGAGAGTTCAAACGTGAGAATGTCAATGGAAAAGTTTATAACACCCAGAAAATTGATCTAAACTACAAATCCTAGCAATTATTCTAAGTTGTAATAAATAACACCATTAGTTCCCCGGCAACGGAGCCAAAATTTGATCACGCCCAACTATGACTTATAAAAGGACAAATTAGTCCCTGCAAATATAATTCGGTTTAAGTCCGGAGTCGAATCCACAGGGAACTAACCTATTCACTACAACTCTTAATAAGTCTAAGCTCAGACAATTTCCGGATGCAAGACTTTTATCAATAAGTAGTGGACTTTATTTAGCTAAAGTAAAATGATAAGAGACTAACAATGCTTAGGAATAAAGATGAATTCAAGGTTAAAAGATCTAGGGTATTGATTTCTCCAATTGCCGGATTAATTCTTAACTCTTAAGCTATAATCTCGCCGTAGTATTCTCTGAGGATTATGAGTTATGGGCTACCGTAATCATCTCTCGATCAATTACGACAATTTACTAGAAGCATTCTTTCAAACTAATCTAGCTAACAATTTATGCAACTCAGGATTATCCCACCAAAGCTTCGTTTTTTGTAAACCCACTTTTAAATTCAAGTAACGAATCTCTTCAATTAGCCAAAAGTGGTGTTGTTCAACAACAATCTAACCAAGTATTCTTTCTCAAGAAACACAGGCAATTAGACACGATTAATCAAAGGCCCATTCAATTAATCACAATACAAAGCGTAGTTGAACAATCATAGAACAAACACGGCTTGATTCTATCAGAATAGAGTTAAAAACCTCATCCAACAATTGGTTCCATCTACCCTATACTCATGCTAAAATAAGACAAAGCAATAATATGGTTCATGATTCACAACTAATGGTAAAAAGAAGAAGAAATAAAAACTCTAAAGATGACTTGATCTCCTCTCACTTGTTCTTGCCTCCAATTGAGTCTAAAACAGGCTTCTACTTCACTTTGGGCGAGTTTTTGGGTTTTTATATGGTTAGGTCAATTTCCCAAATATATCGCTACACTCCCGACCGCGGTCGCGGTCTCAACCGCGGACTCGACCACGGTCGTTTTCTAACATTCTGTTTTTACCACGCTCGGCCGCGCCCAGGTCCATGGTCGCGGACCTGGCTTTCACTATTTTCTTCGCCCTTTTCTTGTTCTTTTTCATCCGGGCTATCCTCGATTGGCCGTGTATGTACATCGTAGACTCCAAAACGCTCTTCATCTTCCTCCTAGCTCGGAGTGACTCTTGTACAACATAAAACTCTCAATTAGAGAATTTTGTTATCTTTTATCATTTAAACATCAATAAAGTATGGTTAATTTAGAGTGAAAATAGCGTCTACAATGCATACTATAAGCTACTATCACTCATTGCGAGAATACCCCTGCACCTGCGCTCAATGCTCCAGTTGGCCAATTCCGCATCCGCGATCATACTTCCGCATCTACGACCATCGCACCTGCGGTTCCCCATCCGCAGGTGCGGAAAAACACCAGAAAAAACAGCATTCCCAACTTCAAAAATACAATCTGTTAACCACCAGAAACACACCCGAGGCCCTCGGGACCTCAACCAATAATACCAACAAGTCATATATCCATACACGAACTTAGTTGAACCTTCGGAACACCCAAAACAATGCCATAACACCAATTCAACCTCGGATTCAAGCCTAAGAACTTCTAAACTTCCAAGATTCGCCAACGATGCTGAAATCTACCAAACCACGTTCGAATAACCTCAAATTTTACACACACGTCACAAATGACACTACGAACCTACTCCAACTTAAGGAATACCAATCCGACCCTGATACCTAATTTTCCACTGCCGACCAAAATAGCCAAATTTCCAACTTTCGCCAATTCAAGCCTAATTCTACCACGGGCCTCCAAATTACATTCCGGACGCACTGCTAAGTTCAAAATCACCTTACGGATCTAACCGAACCATAAAAATCCAAATACGATATCGTCTACTCAGAAGTCAACATTTGGTTGACTTTTCCAACTGAAGCTTCCTAATAAGAGACTAAGTGTCTCATTTCACTCCAAACTACTCCGAACCCGAACCTACCAACTCGATACAACACAACACAGCTGAACAACATATAAAGAAACATGAACGGGGGAAACGGGGCTATAACTCTCGGAACAACCGACCGGGTCGTTACAATATAAGGCTTGAACACCCTGTTCATCAAGTCCATAAATGCCGCTGGGGCATTAGTCAAGCCGAAGGATATCACCAGAAACTCATAATGGCTATATATAGTACGGAAGGCATTCTTCGGAATATCTAAGTCCCGAATCTTCAGTCGTTGGAATCCCGATCTCAAGTCAATCTTAGAAAATACCCTAGCACCCTGCAACTGGTCAAACAAATCATCAATACACGGCAACAAGTACGTGTTCTTAATGGTGACTCTATTCAACCGGCGGTAATCAATGCATATCTGCATAGTCTCATCCTTCTTCTTCACAAATAATACGAGAGCACCCTAAGGTGATACACTCGGTCTGAAAAAGCCCTTTGCTAGCAACTCCTCAAGCTGCTCCTTCAACTCCTGCAATTCTTTCGGAGCCATACGGTACGGTGGCATAAATATAGGATGGCTGCCTGGGCCAAGTCAATGCAGAAATCAATATCACGATCTGGCGGCATGCCTGGAAGATCAGAAGGAAACACATTGGCAAACTCCCGGACTACTGGCACTAAATCAATCATCGGAGGCTTCGCGATAGTATCCCGAACATAGGCTAAATAAGCCAAACAACCCTTCTCGACCATATTTCGAGCCTTTAGTAAAGAGATAACCCGACTGGATGTACTGGCGGACGAACCCCTCCATTCCAATCTCGAAAACTATGACATCGCTAAGATAACAGTCTTGGCATGGCAATCAAGGATGGCCTGAAATGGACATATCACCAATTAAAGTGGAAGGTGAAGAAGAGGCCCACGAATCTCAGTGTTTTATGTTAAGATCCACTTTTTGGGTTGGCAACGAACAGTGGGCTTTGTGTGGGCCAGACTATGGAGACTTCTTGTACAATGTACGGTCCACACTGAGAAGAGAAATGAGGAGGTAATAGCTAGCCACGTGGGTCTTTCATTTTGGACTGAAGAGCCTAAAGTCCATGACTTGGATTGGATCGGGAAAAAAGTCCGGCCCACTCAACAGAAATCGGGTACGGATTTACTGTACCCGACATGAATGACAGAGATGCACGTGGAATCAGGTACAGTGCCCCTACTCTTTTGTCAAATGGAACGTCCCATCAAATTGACCGCACAATGCACGATTGTCGTACCAGTGAATCATTCCACCAATTAAAGCAGGAAAACAATATATATATATATATATATATATATATATATACGAAAGTCATATATACAATTCGGGCTAGCATATAAAAGAAAATATGCCGTAAGAATATGTATATATTTAAGGAGTTTGCATATAGAAAAAAAAATTATGTATATATTTAAGGAGTTTTTGTTTTGGGTTTCTCACTCGGTATTCAGTATTTATATTGGGGTCCGATTAAATTGAAATTTGCGCAACAAATCTCGTACTGGGGTAAAAAGCTCCCTAATAAAGACGACTATGTATCTAGGAACTCGAACTTGAACCTCTAGTTAAGAATGAATATGTATTTACTACTCCACTACAACCATTATTAGTATATATCTAAGGAATTTGCGTATAGAAAGATACGCAAAGTCCAACCCACTACTCCAGCTCTTAGTAAAATCTTTTCTCGCAGAATACGTACATTACTGACATCTAAGTAGCTAAACCTTTACCCACTGAGTTAGCAAGATTATGATGAAGTGATAACTATTTGTCTAATAAGTTTTAGTTAGCGTTTACACATATATTTGGTTGAAACTTGAAAAAAAGTGAGTTTTTGAAGATAAGATGAAAAATGACTTTTAAAAGTTAAAATTGTGTTTAGACATACATTTTACTTGATAAGAATTTAAAATTTTATGAATAGAAAACCTCAAAAACTATACTCAAAAGGTGTTTTGGTGATTTGAAAGCCAAAAAACGATTAAAATTTATAAACAAAAAATATTTGAAAAAAAGCTCCCAAATATTTGAAAATTGAATTCACCTCTAGTAAATAGTATTTCTCGGCATGAATTTAAATTAATTGGGTGTCAAAACTGGTACAGAATACTGAATGAAAAAAAAATGATGCATGTACATAAACCATGTACGTAACCATCGATCTTGCCCATGCGTGGTGTCAGTCCTTGTGGCTTAAGGACTGTAGCAGAAATGAATAGTAATTCTCATGTATGGTAGAAACAGTTGAAATTTTACTGTAAAGGCGAGCTTCGATGTTCTGTCCCTTACTGCAGAACAGTACATATTGGTAATATTGTTGCAAGATTTGGGTTTTATGTGTTTCTTTCTTTCCATGTTTCAGGATCGCCAAATTTTTTTATACCATGCACCAAATATTATAATGGTAATATTTTTTTATATCATAAAGTCATGAGGGAAAGTGACAAGTTTGTGTAAGCACCAACCTATTCTTTATTAATATGTTGCCAAATTTGTCCAGACATATTTTCTAGTCGATAATGGTGATGAATATAGCATAAAAATAACAGTAGTCTATTACCATCCAGGAGTGTCGTGGGATGATTAAAATCTGCTCGTCCTTGATCAAAAAATTTCTTGGTAGAGACTAGAGAGCATTTTTAACCGTAATTGATTTCGAATACTAGATGATTAAAAAAAAAATTATAACAAGTTATCGTTCACTGCAGCGTACAAATTTCATGTGTGTAAGAATAAGATCGAGTGTTGAAAGAAAAACGATAATTCTCACAAGATTCCAACAACTTTACATCGTTAATCTTTCTTATTTTAACCCCTGTATTATATTTCAACGTTTTATATTCTAGGAGACGAGAGATTTTGTTCCTGGTAGTGACTTCTGCATGCATCTTGGAACTAGGTTATTTCGCTCCTGACATTTGATTCCAAATAACATTTAACCTGGGATGTTGCTCTATTTTTATTGGTCTTGACATCGAGGGAAAATGCCTGGGTTCCATTCCCCTTTGAAAGCACCACGTATTTTCTGTTACTTTTTCTTTTAAAACTGTTACTTTTTCTATAAAAAAAAAAGACCTAACTAACTAACTAAGAAATAAAACAAAGAAAGTTCAAAAAGTCAGAAGAAACTGAAGTTCAAAACTTTCGTTTTTTTACTTTTTCTTCTTTCTTTTAAAAAAAACCAACTAACTAAGAAATAAAAACTAGTTTTAGGTCATGGTTTTATCTTAAAATTTAAAACTCATACACTTTAAATCTTATATACACTTCAAAGCATATATGGTGATTAATTCATTTTAGAATTTTTGGTGTCGCCATTGATGGAAGCTCAAGTTTGTCCGATGATTTTCCGCGACCTCAAGGTAGCACCGTAGCAGATAATCATATAACTCAAATGGAATGGTAGCGTACCTTTATCTTTTAGAAGATAAGAAAAAAACAGAACCAAAAGATAGTGAGCTGAATAGATGGCATACACACTAAGACTAGGTAATTAGGTCAAGAAAGTTATACGCAAGTCAACCATGTTAATTAAATCATCCTATGATAATCTGAGACGATTAGTAGTGTCAAGCATACCTTAGCTTTCATTAGTTCAGTAGGATTAGTGCTGGTATGCACCCCTTTATCCTTAATTTGCTATTATCGCATATCTTGTATTAATATTATTTACCCCTGCATTATTTACTCAACTACATACCTTGTATTGTTGTTACTTGTTATTAGTACTCCTTTCATAGTCTTTATTGTTATCTCGGATTTAATTTTCTAAATATATTGTATTGTTATTACTTGTTATCAGTGCTTGTTATGCCTTTTATTTAACCGAGGATCTTTCAAAAATGGTCTCTCTCTCCCCTTTCAGGATATGGGTGAAGCTAAGTACATCTTACCCTCCCAGAACCTACTTGTGAGATTACACTGGATTATTGTTGTAAAAAAGTGTCAAGCATAGGTTAAACGGAGAAATAGCAAAATGCTTCTAAAAGCATAATATATGTCAGCCAGGTAAAAGAGAAAATCAATTCAACTTTAATTTTTTTCAAGCTAAATACATATCCACCACAATTTTATCAATTTTAAAAATAAAAAAAAAGGTTAAACAGAACATTCAAGCTAATGAATTGATCAAGGTACGAGAGGAATTCTAAGATGTCAGCACCAGTGCTGCCGGGAAAACATATATTCTCAAAGGGTGTGATATAAACAATCTATCCTAATACAAGTATGTGATTAATTTCACGGCTTGTAAGTTTATCGTTGATCAAAAGCTCCCTTCGAGTAACTAACTCTTTTGCATCGAGGTGCGGATCCACTTTGAAAGTTAGGAGTTTACGTGAATCTAGTAACTTTTATCCAAACATTGTCAAAAAATTCACTAAATATCTCTAAATATTTGAATATGAACTAAGTTACACTTACAATTTTACTGGAGTTCGTTGCAGAAACCCATAAATATTAAATCTTGGATCCGCTTCTATTTGCATCTACACGAAAAGAAAAGATGAAAACCGTACAACCCAAAATCTATGCTTTGGTTCGATATAGGATATGGCTAGGAGAAGTAAAAAAGAGAAACTCCATTTAAATGCTGGTAAAAGCATTACGTTAACCTTCCCCTGAGTGTGTATCCGGCAACCGTTGCGGCGGCGGAGAGAGTTTCGGCTTTTTCTTCTTCTTCTTATCATAACTAACTCCCCTTGCTTTGGATTGCAAATCACGAACCTCACGTAGGTAAAGCCTAACAGCTCGAGCACCAAACGGATTGGTCTCAGGTTTTCCACCATTTTCTTCAAAAGCAGCTCTAAGACGACCAATGATTGCGTCAAGGCTCCCCCAAGCTTGTTTAACTGGGCACGGACATGGTGCTGGAGGATTCGGGTGACCATAAAAAGGACACATCTGTCAAAACGACAAGGGATATTATTACTTTTAGCCGAGCTGGAAATTATTTACATTCTATAATTGAAAAGACGTTTAACATTTATATAATTTTTGTATATAACATTCATAATATATA
>MDKI01104042.1:0-80529 GCA_005239505.1 Nicotiana paniculata | reverse complement strand
TGGCCGATGTAATTCTAGGAATTAAAATCCAGAGGACTCCTCAGGGTCTGGCTTTGTCCCAATTATATTACGTGAAAATGGTACTTGAAAAGTTCAAATGCTTGGAATTTAGAAGTGCAAAAACTCCCTTCTAGTGATGAAGACAATGTATAGTAATAAGGATAGAACTTTACACGTTCTTTAATGATTACCTAAGTTTGATGTGGTGTCAATCTAAAATATTACACGTTTAGGAATCACCTATGTAAGTGTGAAGTGAAGTCGCTTCAATGAGAATTCTGTAAGGCCAATTCTCTACGCACTTATGAAACCAGGTGGTGTTCATGGCTGAAACGAACACAACAATGAGAACCAAAAGACGGTTAAGGGTTGGTTATGTGACATATGGTTGTCTAGGTATACACTAAAGTTCGACGGTTCAAAGATATCAAATCTACCGACCGAGTATATCCGACATATGTTCACTACGAAAAGTTCAAAGGGAAACATACTTATCCAAATACAATTAATCCTTACTTGCAAATCACACAGCGTCCATCTATGATCATTCTTGTTACAGTCATTCCCATTCATGTGGGAGATTTTTGGACTTTAAGAATTGGGCTTAAAGACTTTAAGCATTGGGCTTAAAAGTCTAAGAGTGTGAATTGAAAAATGGTGGGAAATAAAATGGAGGGAAATGAAAATTTGAATCAAATGAGCTTTTGTCATGAACTTTGTACCACACTTGTGTGTATAAATATAGGATCACTTCTTAGAGCTCTTAAAAGGAGTTGAAGAGGATGAATCCTCGCGTCGTCGTCGTCGCTCGCTCGGCTTCAGCTTCGGCTTCGGATTCGGATTCGAATTTGGATTTGGATTTGGATTTGTCAAATAATCGATCGATAAGATTATTTTTTGGACAAAGTTTATTTAATTAATTATTTAATAATTAATTAAATGTGAGTCAGTTCATTAACGGAATTAACTGAAATCCTAAAAACCCTGCCTTTGCTGAACGTTGTTTTCCTTCCTGAACAGATATTTTTTCCTGAACAGACATCACACATTTTCCAATAATTACCTATAAATTCTGAGGCATGACTTCTTTTTTCACTTACTGAAAAAAAAAACTGCATTCTACTTCGCAGTCTCTCTCTCTCGAATTCGTAAGTGTGAGTTTGCTCTGTTCTTTGAGTTTGTTGGTATCCTACAGTTTGTATTGCCACTGTTGCAGAAGGATTATTCCGTTTCATCCTGGGAGGATTTAATCCATTACCTTGGCAACTTGTGAGGGGTTAAAATTCTTTAAGGACACACAAGGAAATTGTGGACTCGGAATATCTCTTATCGTTTATACATTTTCTATTTCTTCTAACAGTTCTTCTAATTTTCTAGTTTTAACACAGAGGCAATAACAATTCAAAATCAACTCGAATTAGTTACGTTCTCCTAAAGTGGAAATTTTATAAGATTTTGAAATTATTCTGAGCATTAAAACAAAAGTGATTGTCCTTTTCCTGATAAGTTATTTTATCCTTGGTTTCTATATAAAGGTAACACGATATAGTGAAGAAAATGAAAGCAAATAAACAAACACTCAAATAAAAGGACATGTAGTTAATCTTTGATATTTATATATAGTTTCCAACTATAGAGAAAAACTTAAGAAAAATTCCTCCCAAAGGTAGATTCCTCGGGACAATGATCTTCAACTATAATTGTGATAGTAATGATCTTTAATATTCTAACTTTTATATGCATACATAATAAGAAATAACTAAAAATATTAATAAATTTAGTTGAACCCACAGAATCCGCTCTCACGATCGTCATCCCACGGTTGACTCTTCCACACAAATGTCAGCATCATTGAATTTAAGCCATTTCTTGGACCTACAAATCTTGATCAAAAAGTACCATCCAATGGCTCCCACAGTCATCAATCCACTTATCAAAAACACAATCTTTGTTGCAATTGCCATTATAAACACCAAAAACACACAAGGAATCAAGCACATAATCACCAATCCTGGAAACTTCATTGGCACCCTATATGGTCTTTTGATCAAAGGAAATTTCCTTCTCAACCAAATAAAAGATGCAAATTCCAAAAACATACCTAAACTATACAAGAAATTAGCTGAAGATATTATATCAGTAAAGTTCATATAAGACATACCAAGTGAAATTGCTGTCGACAATAATATCCCTACCCATGGTGTATTAAACCATTTAGACCTCAAACCAAAGAATTTAGGCAAAAATGCCAATTCAGCCATACCCAAAAGCTGAAAAGCAGCAGTACTTAACTGAGCCTCAAATAGTCCAATTGCTGATAAAACAGCACCAATTTCAATCCAAAATTTCAACCATTTCCCACAAATAATCTCTGCAGCATTAGCCATAAATCCTGTTTCCCACTCACTTTGATCAACTGATACAGCACCAGTCACAGCCAAAAGTGGAATTATATATCCCAAACAAGTGAAAATCACTGCTGAAAATAGTGCTAAAGGAAAAGTCTTTTGTGGAGTCTCAACTTCTCCTGCCAAAGTACTAACATTATCCCAAAAATTCAAGTTCCAAAACAATGTATTAAAGAACAAATTCCAATCTTTTTTCACACCCTTTTGACCTAAACTTATCCACCTATGAGGCTGAATCTTGGGAATTGCAATCAATGACATTAGTAAAAAAGGTGCAAGTGAAACAACACCAAGTACAACTGCTGCATAACCAACAATTGTCAAACCAGTATAGTTTAAAAAAGAAAGTAACAAAGTAGAAACCAAGATTGCCAAAAATCTTGGAACCCCAGAAGAGAAAATTGGAAAAAGCTTCTCCATATAACTAATACAAAGAACAGGAAAAGAAGCAATATTAATTACCCCACTCAAGAATTTCCATATACCCATAAGTGAACCCCAAAAAGGACCAAAAGCTCTATCAGCCCATATAACAAAACCACCATTCCCAGGAAAAGTTGTGGATAATTCAGCAGTAATTAAAGCTTCAGGGATACTCCAAATAAAAGGGAAAATTAAAAAACCAAGAATTGCAAACAAAGGACCAGCAGATTTAACTGCTGGTTCTTCACCATAAGGACCACCTGCTACTTCAAAATATATGAGGAAAATTAGAGGGATAAGGGTAAGTTTTTTGTTCTTGGAAATTGCAGTAGATGTTGTAGTTATGGGGAGTTTTGGAGAGTTTTCTGGCATGGTGGAAAGTGGAGGATCAATTTCTTGTGTCATTTTGATTTTTTGCAATATTCTGTTTGATGAAAAGATTGAATCGAAGTGGTTGTTTTTGAGGAGGATTCTCGCATTAAATGTAAGATTTTAATAAGAAGATTCTTACGAAATCATACATCCATATCCGTATCATTTAACTTAGAAATTTTAGTTGGCGTTTGAACTTAAGATTTATGAAATTTCAGAAAAAAATAATTTTTTTTGTTCAAAGTAAAAGTGATATGTTTGATAACGAGAGTTGTGTTTGGACATAAATACAATTTGAAGCTGTTAGTGAAAATTTTGGAAAATAAATTTTTAGAATTTTTAAAATTTTCAAAAAATTTCGAAATTTAACTTCAATGAAATTGAAACTTTCGTGGCCAACACTGATTTTAAAAAAAAAATGATAGTAAAATTTTTTTATGGCCAAACAGATCCTAGATCAAAATATTTGTCACTTTAAGAAATTATTTTTATTCTAATTCGAGCTATTCTGACAAGGCAAATATTTCTTCTTGTTCATTTTAGTTGTCGATGGTTATTAAAAATAACTTATCCAAAATACTTATTATTTTTGAAAGTATATTAATTATATAGCAAATGTGAAAAGTAAATAGGAGTATAGTAATCAAACATCACTTTTAAAAGTTATCTTGACATCTAAAATGGATTGGAGGGATTACTTGTTTTTTACTCATTTAAGTAAGAGAGAAGGTTAGTTGAATCTAGTACTCGTTGTAATTAATGTTATATAAAGAAGTTTTATTAATGTGTGTAAAAAATAATGATTTGTGCCTAGCATTTTCCAAATTTGAATTTTAAAATAATATTCAGATTTCATATAGATAACAGATCAAAATCAGATTAGACTGAAATAAATTAAGGGAATTTAAAAGTATCACTAAGGAAAATTAAGGGAGTTATTTCCTGTAAAATGAGTGGTTTCATGCGTCCTTCCCCAACACCACAAATACCCAACGATTTCATGACTCTAATTTCTTCACAAGAAAAATATATATTTTTTTGGTTGAAAAAGAAACTCTTTCTACGGTATGAAAAGAAAATACTCATTTTGTTAAAATGAAAGAAAATATTTTTTTCTACGCCATGAAAGAAAATACTTTTTAGTATATCATTTTGTTAAAATAAAAGAAAATATTTTTTCTATATCATGAAAAGAAAGTATTTTTTTGGTTGAAATGAAAGAAACTGCTCTTTTTTTTACATCATGAAACTAAAATACCCATTTTGTTGAAATGAAAAGAAAGTACTCCACCTACGACATGAAAAAAATACTCTTAATAATATTTCGATTTAGGTTTGGGGTGAGTATGGGTGTGGATGGTGGGTCAGGGTGTGGGTGGGGGTTGGGTTGGTAGAGATGAGGAATAGTATGGGGAAGGTTGAAAAAAAGTTTCGGAAAATATATTTTTCCTTCTCTTGACAGGGAAAATATTTTCCTCCAATTGAAAAAAAATAAGCTCACAAAAAAAATATTTAAACCAACCAAATATAAAAAAATTAAAAAATATTTCCTTTCCTACCAAACATATCCAAAATATCACTATTTGTCTACGTAAAGAAAAAAAAAAAAGAGAGATAGAACTTGCTCACATAACTGTCTATATGTAAAAAACTTAATAGCATCAAATATATGACGGGATCTCGTTTAATTTACTTGCCCGAAAAGCTTTAGAAACTCGCAAGGTAATAATGTAACTTCTTGGGCACAAATATTTTGACTTTTAGGCGTTTGTTTCAAATAATTACTTTGAGCTTTTGTGCAACTTGTATTGGTCAAAATTTGGATTGAACTTAATAACTGCGATGGGCATGGTCGAGGATTAGGCCGACCACGACTCAATGGCGAGGAGTCATCTCAAGGAGGATTAAAGCCAAGGTCGAGTAAAGAACATGTGGAAATAACGGTAGAATTAAGTTTAGAATATAGTGGAGGAATATTTCATTGAATATTCCTTCGATCGTACATTTTAGGGTTTTTTAGGAATATCCCCTATAAATAAGAAGAGATAAAGAACAAAAAAAGATCTTCACTTTCTGAAAAGAGCACAATTGTAAAAATGTTGACTAAAGAATACATACAAATCATGTCTTATCCACTTATTCCATTGTTCTAGATATTCCTTTTCGGTCACAAGATCCAAGGGTCTCATGTTCATCTTCATTTTTATTATCCAACGTTGTTGTCAGGAAGGAGAATCATTCAAGTCACTTAATACTTGGGTGATAAATTCCTCCTTATTACATTTATTGTCATTATCTGCATTCATCGCACGCATTCTTTATCGCATTCATTGACAATCATTGAGCACTGCTGATCAACATTTAATATTTTTGGACGCGGTCCTACAATTGTTAACACATTAAATCTTCAGATCTAGTAGTTATTATCTTTAGCTAGGATTCACCCTCTATTTTCCCATTAATTCGCTTTAAGAAAAGGCTAATACTTTTTTTGGTAAAATAATTTGGCGCCGTCTGTGGGGAATTTCTAGTTAAAATTTTTTAGTTTCTTCTAGATAAAAAAAATAACACACAACAGTCATCTTTTTCTCGTTTGCAAAAACTAACAATGGCAGGAAAAAGATAAGAGAGACTGAAAGTTGTAGTCGATGTCACTACCAACCTCATGAACACCATCAACGAAGTTGATAGAGTCAACGAGGAGAATGTGACGCCGAGCGTTACACCTAGGAGAAGCGACTCACCTCCCCCTTATGGGAGCGTAACTGCTTCAAGCGAAAGGGGGGCTTCCACGTCCATCACTGAAGAAGCGCCACCAGCTGTGAAAAAACTACTGGAAGATTGGCTCACAAGCACTCTAAGCAACATCCTCGACAAGCCCGTTCAAGGGGAAAGTCGGAGCGCCGCATGAGCGGACGCCACAACAGCCGTAACGAGCAACCCGCTCCTCTCCCAACAGGTAACACTCATTTTACTGTTGATGCAGGTAACGGCGCACTTGCAGCCATTCTGAAGAAAATGGAAGAAATGGAAAACGAGAACAAAGCGCTCCGCGACCAGATGGGGGAGCACCAGGAAAGAGTTTATAAGATACCGGGTGCCCCGAAACTCCTACCAAAATGGGACGTCGGCCAGTTCGTTGAACAACCGTATAGCGAGGAGGCAGCCGCACATGCCATACCTAAGACTTTCAAAATGTCACCATATTCGAAGATGTATAACGGCGCAACAGACCCCAAATATCACATCATTCATTACGTCACAACGGTAAAAGACAACGACCTCTCAAAGGAGCAAGTACCATCAGTATTGTTGAAGAAGTTCAGCGAAACCCTAACAGGGGGAGCCTTAACATGGTACTCACAATTACCAACATAGTCCATAACAACGTTCGAGGAAATGGCCGACAAGTTTGTCACCGCCCACGCTGGGGCTAAAAAGGCGGAGGCCAGGGTGAACGACATATTCGCCGCCAGACAATCGTCTGGCAAGGGACTCAGGGACTTCCTCGCCCGATTCAACAGAATTAGAATGAGCTTGCCAAATTTATCGGAAGGGATGGGAGTCGCAGCTTTCCAAAATGAATTGAACAGGAATGGGTCGAGGGCGACCAGAAAATTATTGAGCTGACTCATGAAGTATCCTCCCACCACTTGGGAAGAAATTCACAATGACTATTGCGCAGAGGTGAGAGCAGATGAGGGCGACCTCAACGGTCCAACTCAACAACTAACAACAGTCCAAAAGGAGTCGAGGAAAGATCGTCGTAATGACGTCTAAAGAGACCTTTCAGGTCCACGCCTCAACTGAGACATGCACCAACCATATGTCAGGACGACCATCCCACCTTCTCCTTGCCGTACAGAAGGGTCGTTCAGATCGCATATAGGGACTCAACAAAACGAAAGAGGTATGCCTCCACTCTTATCTGCTCACAATTTTTGTGTTTCCCCTTCAGAAATAGTGTACGCACTAGAGAAGATCGGCCCAAAAGTAAGTGGCCACAAAAGTTGAAGTCTGACCCAAGTACCAGAAAGTCAAACGCCCTCTGTGAGTTCTACCAGGAGTGAGGTCACAAAACCGAAGGCTGCATAGCCCTGAGGCAAGAAGTGGTGAACATGCTTCACCAATGACACCTAAAAGGAGCTGATGAGCGACCGAGGAAGAGCCAACTTCGACCACGGACGAGAACAACACCAAGGCCCTCAAAAGTCACCCTCTCTCACCCGCACCATCCCAATGATCATCGGCGGAGGTGACGAAGCAGCAATAAACCACGTGAAGTTCACTACCACACATAAACTAAAGCGGTCGATCACCCATGAACGGTATGATGACCTCGAAGATAGTATCAACTTCGATAAGTCAGATACCCACGGTTTGACCTTTCCTTACTTCGACGCACTTGTCATTACTTTACGTATTTCTGATACTGGTGTAAAAATAATAATGGTAGATGAAGGGAGCGCCGCATGTATTATTTACCCTAGAGTTCTCGCATGAATAAGACTCGAGGACAAAGTAGTACCATGCTGCATAACACTAACGGGTTTTAACAATGCAGTTGAGCAAACCTCAGGAGAGATAACGCTACCCGTTCTGGCCGGGGGCATCACCCTAGAAACAACATTTCATGTCATGAACCAGAACACAGCTTACGATTCCATCATAGGGTGATCCTAGATAGACTCCATGAGGGACATCCCGTCCAGCTTATATCAAGTAATCAAGTTCCCTACTCCGTGGGGTATATTCAGCATCCGAGGCGAACAACGCACAACCCAAGAATGTTATCGCATCGCCCAAGACTGTACATATACTCAATAGTTAGAAGGAACAGGCTCGGAAGCATTGAAATTACCAAAGTCGGGGCCCGAACCCGACGAGCAGAAAGACGTCATCAAGGACCCCGACGTTATAGAAGACATAGGGTCAACGGTAGAAGACCTCAACCCCGTCCAAATAGATCACAACGACCGCAACAAAAAGGCTTACATCCTCCATAAACTCTCAGAACTAGGTAAATTTCATAAATTTTTAACTGACAATGCCGATCTATTTGCTTTCTCCCATGCAGATATTCCAGGTATCCCGAAAGACATTGACACGCACAAGTTGGACGTAGATCCATTATACTCGCCGGTACCATGATGTTCGGTCAAAAATGCATATATTTTCTCGTTGTTGCCTCATATTCTATGTACTTTTAATCGTCATTTGAGTATTAGTTATATTATTTTGTGCTTAATATTATATTTTAACTGTGTAGGAATAATACGGTGTGAAGATCAAGAGATTTGAAGCAAAATTGGATAAAATGTGAAAGAAAAAGAAAGAAAATTAAATTAAAAAAAGGGGGGGACATCCTTTGGGTTTTGTCCTCCCAAGTGGAGACAACTAAAGTGGAAATAAGAATTCAAAATTTTTCAGCTAAGGAATGAACTTAAAAAAACGTAAAAAAATCCGTTTCCAGCGCTAGGACCAGCGCTTGGAGCTAGCCTGGACGCTGTGTTGCGATGGTTATTCTATTTCGTTCGGGACAAGGTTATTTCTGTCCTACACGACCCCAAATCGTATAAAAGGGTCCTAAACATAATTTGGAGTGGGTCTAACATATTTTGAAGTAAAATTCATGTGGAAAAACACACACCACGTTTGGAAGAGGTTTCTACCTAGTTTTTCTTCTCTTCTCTTCTCTTTCTTTAATTTCATAGTTTATTAGTTCTAGAGTTTTGGGTGCTACATGAACGTTGTAGTTTGAATTTTGAATTGTTCTTATTATTTTATCATATTGGTTTATTTATTCAATCTTGTGCTTAATTATTTGATTGCTTGATCACCAATTGAATACTATCTACGAATCTAGGATTGAACTCGGGAGAGGGAATTCTAGATTGCATATAAGATTGAGTAGAGAAAGATCTTAATTCTTAGGGGGGGGGGAGGATTTGCAGTTAGGATAGGAATATACCTAATCGCCTTGCTTGGTTATTATACGGGAATTATTAATGCATTCTCGTTAATCCTAATTTCATAGGAATATAGGTGTTAGGTTAGCTTGAATAGACGAGTAGTACTTCGGGAGAAGGCTACGAGTAATATTAACCTTGTCAACCAATAAACCAGATAAATTAATTAGACAATTTAAGTGAAAAATTCAACGGGATTGTTATCCAACCCATAGCTCTAGAATATCGTCTCTCATTGAATTCGTCTCTAAGATTGCCAACTTGTTTCCTTTAATCTCTTTGTTTGCTACGCTAGATTAGTTGTAGTTAATTAATCATACTTTAGAAAATCACTTGAATAGATTAATTGTTTGATTTAATTTAGTTAATAGTTAATCACAAGTCCCCTTGGGTACGATATCTGGACTTACAATCCTATATTACCTGTCGACCACGTATACTTGCGTGTGCGTTTGGGAACCAACAAGTTTTTGGCGCCATTGCCGGGGACTTGGAAATTAACTAGTCTACTAGATTAGGTTTTTACTCTTTGACTATTCAAGTTTTTAAATTTTTATCTTATTTAAAATTTACTATCTTTGTTGATATGGCATCTTGGAACGAAAATTAGTTGAATATTGTTTATTCTTATGATGGTGATCCATGTCAATATTGTGGAAGACCACACTTGTGGCAAAATTGTGAATCTCAATCTTTTGGGTGGAATATTTTTAATGTGTATGGTGGTCAAGGTGGCCGTTGGAATGGTTGTCCTAATTCTTATTATTCTTCTCATAGCTCTTATTGTGATGTTTCTAATAATATTTATGAGTTTGATAGGATCAAGGAAGTGGAGGATATGGAAAGCGTGGCTCGTATTATGGATATGATAAGGCAAGTAGCCGAGCAACAAGATGAAAATCAAAAGGCTATACAAAACGTTAGTGCAGCACTCATGAGAATGAAGGCCAAGGCGGAGGAAGTGGCTGAAGAGAGCGAGTTCCCACCAGAAGATAATTTAGAAGAAGACCATATAGTGAGCCAATCTTGGCTAGAGGAACAAGCTCAACTGATAAAATCTCACGAGTTTCTCTGTGATGATCTTTCAAATATTACAGAACAACTAATAGAAGGAAGAACTGAGCTCAGGCAAGAGATGAACCAATTTGGCTCAGATATCCATAACATGTAGGCTCAATTGAATAAAAAGGTTGAGGCGTCTGATGCCCTACAATCAATTTTTGTAGATACTGGCCAACTTGTAGTGCGGAAAGAGGAATTCCAACTATTCGACCAAATTATTAATGATGTCAAGGTTGATGAAGATTGTAAAATAGAGGATGTCAAAAATAATTCAATTTTGGAGTTAGGGCGTGTTGGTCCTCATTCTAATCATTTTTCTACATTATGTTTGGATGGATACATGGAGATCGAGCTTTTAGAGAGATGTATATATGAAGAAAAAGACCCTTATATTCTGAAATTTGTGATGCCAAGGAAACAAAATGACATACTTCACTTAAAGGCCAAGAAGTGCAAGATGTGATACCTATTGCTTGGTTCCTTCATTTTTACACTAACACCCCATGAATGTAACAGAAAAATTGATGCAAAATTGGGGGTGCAATTCATATCCTCAAAGTGGAAGGAAAAGTGGTGAAGTGATGGCG
The DNA here is from genome assembly GCA_005239505.1 of Nicotiana paniculata. Lineage (NCBI taxonomy): Eukaryota > Viridiplantae > Streptophyta > Magnoliopsida > Solanales > Solanaceae > Nicotiana > Nicotiana paniculata. Next base: position 69,708 of record MDKI01104042.1, on the reverse strand, counting down.
TTGGGCCACGATGTTAAATTAAGCTGGGAGGCAACCCAATTTTATTTTTTCTTTTTCTTTTTGTTTTTTTATTGTGTTATTTTTTTGTAGTGTTATTTTTGTATTTTGTAGGAGTACGAGCATGGAGTGAAAGCCAATAGGCATGTGCAAAAGCGAGCATGTGGTTGAAACTAAGTGTGAGGTGCCCGCACAAAAGAATCATACCTGAGGGAAGTCTGAGTACCCGTGAGCTACTAATTCTTCGGCCTTTGGCCTACCAGGGAGTCTCTTTTGCCTTCTTGTTATTTACAGTGTTCACTAAGAACATTGCACAATTTTAAGTGCGGGGTGAGGAGATTGTCTGAGTGATTTTCTGTGTTATTCTAGCTTAATTGTAGTACTCTTTCTAGTGTAGTGATTTTTGTTCAAAAAAAAAAATTTTAAAAACGAAAATTGAGAAAATAAATTCATAAAATTTTGGGTTTTTCCTAACGATGGATCAATTGGACAGCTGTCTTGAGAGATTAAGGTTCAATAAAAAAAATCCAAAAAGATTTTATATTTGTTCTAGTTACTTTTAGTTAGATAATAATCCCCCTTGATTTTTCTTTTTGCATCGGTTCTTTTCCAGGGGATGTAACTTGAACCGGATAAATTTTTTTATTTTTAGGATTAGATTTTTTTTAGGAGTAGTAAAAGAGGAGAAGAAAACTTTTGTTACTTGTTTGATACTAGCATATTTAGGCCTCAGCCTGAGTAGTACTTTCCTCTGAGTGCTTGAATAATGAATAAAATAGCGGACTTTCTGACACCTAAGCTCAGAGTTGTGACTCTGTATATAGTTTATTCTTATTTTGTTGTTCACTATGATCCTGTCTGTCTTAGAGTAGAATTGATCCATCTTGATTGATACTAGTGTCATGTGTGGTGAGGATTTCTTGCATATATTTCACGCTTTGCAACTTAGTCTAGAACTTGCCTTGCATGTTATTGAAGCGAAATAAAAGTGTTGCTCTGTTTAGAAGATGATAATATGCTTTCTTTGTTATGTCTTGTGAATTTTAACCTTTTCAAATATTGTACCACTAGTTAGCCCTTTGAGCCTGTAGTCTTTAGTTTGGAAGTCGTATTTTTTCCTTGATCCATTTGTTGAATCCCTAGTTTTTGCACCCTGCTTCCTTGAGCACTATTGCTTAGACTGTAATATTAATTGATAAATTTGAGAAAAGGGATGATTAAGTGAAAGATGGTGACCAACAATAGCTGAAAAATAATGAAAAGGATCTCTTGTAAAGAATGTGACATGAAAAAAAAACTGAAAAAAAAGTTGCTTTGAAAATAAAAAGAAAAGTTCTTGATATGGGGAAATACTTGTGAAACAATTGATGAAGAGAGGGCTGAAAAATAAAATTAAGAGATAAAATAATGGGTGATGAGGTCTAAAAGTGCAAAGTGCTTAGGAAAGTATAAATCACTATTATATAATTCTCCTACCCGTCCCTTAGCCAACATTACAACCCGTTAAAGTCCTATTTGATTCTATTCGAGCATGCTTAATTAGTAGAGATATACATAATGGGCAAGTCTATGATTGTTTGTGCATACATATGAATTCTTTGTGAGTGCGAGAGTTGTTCTTTGATGTTAAGTCCTAAATTATATTCAATCTTTGATTTGAGAGTATGGACTATTTATTCTGTGAGGGAACTTGTTTCATGATAGATTGGTGATGTTATTAGCTTCTTTGACAGAGTAGGTGAGCGCGCTTAGATTTGGTAAGTTAGAGTATGTCTCTAAGGTTAGGAGGTTAGAAGTTTGCTGTTTGTCTGTCACTTATATATCTTGCACGATGATAAGGAAGTGTATAGCTGATGGTTAGAGTTTCTATAGGGCCTAATTGTTAGTATCAACCAAAGTGGTAGTGTTTCTAGGCTTGATTTATTGAGAGTGATTTTAATGCTTACTCGAGCACGAACAAGAGTCTAAGTGTGGGGTGTTGATGTTCGGTCAAAAATGCATATATTTTCTCGTTGTTTCCTCATGTTCTAAGTACTTTTAATCGTTATTTGAGTATTAGTTTATGCTTAATATTATATTTTAACTGTGTAGGGATAATGCGGTGTGAAGATCAAGTGATTTGGAGCAAAATTGACGCGGAAGAAAAAGAAAGAAAATTAAATTTAAAAAAAAAAGGGGGACACCCTTTGGATTTTGTCCCCCAAGTGGAGACAAACAAAATGGAAATAAGAATTCAAAAGTTTGCAGCTAAGGAATGAAGTTTAAAAAACGTAATAAAAAACAATTTTGTTTCCAGCGCGCTAGGACCAGCGCTTGGCGCTGGCCTGGACGTTGTGTTGCGGTGGTTTTTTTTTATTTCGTTTGGGATAAGGTTATTTCAGTTCTACACGACCCCAACTCGTATAAAAGGGGTCCTAAACCTAATTTGGAGTGGATCTGACATATTTTGAAAAAAAATTCACGTGGGAGAACACACACCACGCTTGGAGGAGCCTTCTACCTAGTTTTTCTTCTCTTCTCGTCCTTTAATTTCATAGTTTATTAGTTCTAGAGTTTTGGGTGCTACATGAACGTTCTAGTTTGAAGTTTTAATTGTTCTTATTATTTTATCATATTGGTTTATTTATTCAATCTTGCGCTTAATTATTTGATTGCTTGATCACCAATTGAATACTATCTACGAATCTAGGATTGAACTCGGGAGAGGAAATTCTAGATTGCATATAAGATTGAGTAGAGCAAGATCTTAACACTTAGGGGGAGGCAGATTTGTGGTTAGGATAGGAATATACCTAATCACCTTGCTTGGTTATTATACGGAAATTATTAATGCGTTCTTGTTAATCCTAATTTCATAGGAATATAGGCGTTATGTTAGCTTGAATAAACGAGTAGTACTTTGGGAGAAGACTACGAGTAATATTAACCATGTCAACCAATAAACCAGATAAATTAATTAGACAATTTAAGTGGAAAACTCAACGGGATTGTTAGCCAACCCATAGCTCTAGAATATTGTCTCTCATTGAATTCGTCTCTAAGATTGCCTACTTGTTTCCTTTAATCTCTTTGTTTGGTACACTAGATTAGTTGTAGTTAATTAATCATACTTTAGAAAATCGCTTGAATAGATTAATTGTTTGATTTAATTTAGTTGATAGTTAATCACAAGTCCCTGTGGGTACAATATCTGGACTTATAATCCTATATTACTTGTGGACCACGTATAATTGCGTGTGCGTTTCGGAACGAACATACGACAAATAAGAAGAAAATTCAACGCTGCAATCAACGAGGCCGTTCTTGATGAGGTGGAAAAATTACTCGCCAACGGCTCCATCAGAGAGTCGAAATACCCCCAATGGGTCGCTAACATGGTCATGGTAAAGAAGAAAAACAGGAAGGGGCGCATGTGTGTGGATTTCACGGACCTAAATAAAGCATGCCCAAAGGACTCTTTTCCATTACCTCACATTGATCAACTCATCGACGCATCAACAGGGCACGAGGTTTTATGCTTCTTGGACGCTTACTCAGGTTACAACCAAATCCTCATGGAGGAGGAGGACCAAGAGAAGACCACTTTCATAAATCATTAAGGGACATACTGCTATAGAGTCATGCCATTCGGGTTGAAGAACGCAGGGGCGACCTATCAAAGGCTGGTCACCAAAATGTTCAAGGACCAACTCGGCAAAACAATGGAAGTTTACATAGACGATATGTTGGTCAAATCAAAAGGAAAGAAGACCACCTCGACCATCTGAAAGAAGCCTTCGACATACTAAGGCGGTATGGCATGAAGCTGAATCCTGAAAAGTGTGCTTTCGAGGTCAACATCAGCTTTTTAGTATCGCAAAGAGGCATCGAGGTCAACCCGGCCAGATCAAAGCCATCGAGGGAATACCTGAAGTATTGACCAGCAAGAAACATGGGCAAAAACTGACCGGCCATATAGCTGCCCTGTCGAGGTTCATCTCACGATCCTCCGACAGGTGCCATAAAATTATCAACGTGCTCAAAAAGGACAACGGACTCCATTGGAATTCAGAATGCATCGAGGCCTTAAGGGATCTAAAGACATATTTGTCCTCGCCCCCACTACTCACCAAAGCGGAACCCGGTGATCGTCTCTTGATATACTTGGCCATATCAGAGGTCGCAGTAAGTGCAGTGCTGGTCCACAAAAACAAATGTACGCAGTCTCTAATTTATTACATTAGCAAAACCCTGGTCGACGCCGAAACGGGGTACCCCTACCTCGAAAAGTTGGCTCTGGCATTGGTCATAACTTCACAAAAGCTTAGACCCTATTTTAAATGTCACCCCATATCGGTGGTCACGACCTTCCCCTTAAGAAGCATCCTACATAAATCTGAGTTGTCGGGGAGACTGGAGAAGTTTTATGGGCATACCGCACCACGCCAAAAACAAGCACAGGAGAAACACCATATTCACTAGTATATGGGACTGACGCAGTGATACCAGTCGAGGTCGGGGAACCAAGTTTGAGATACTCCAATGAGAGCGGATCAAGCAATGACAAAAACAGAAAGCAAAACTTCAACGAAGCAGAGGAGTGGAGAGACATGGCTTACATAAGAATGATAGCGCAAAAATAGCAAGCAGAACGGTATTACAACAAAAAGGCCAAAGTCTGACCACTCAAAGTCGGGGACTATGTACTCAAGGCCAAAACATAGGCGAGCAAAGACCCAAGAGAAAGAAAACTAGGAACCAATTGGGACGAACCATACAAAATCACAACACCAGCAAACAAAGGATTTTCCCAGCTAGAAACAATGGACGGAAAACTACTACCAAAATATTGGAACATCGCCCACCTCAAATACTTCAACTTCTGAGAACGGACGCCCTCCAAGTTGTACTCTTTTTCCCCTCAACCGGGTTTTATCCCAACTAGGTTTTACTGGGGAGATTTTTTAATGAGGTGACAAAGGGGGCGTCTTGAAGTTCAAGTGTATGATTCATCGCTCCGCCTATCGACTACTACTCTTTTTCTCCAATGAATGAATAAACAAAGCATCATGCAACATTTTCTCATAACTCCACCAAATCATTCTACATTCTACATTATACATTATACATTCGACCTCGCTTGAATTACTTTACATTCGACCTCGCTCGAATTACTTTACGTTCGACCTCGCTCGAGCTAACTTCCCCACATTGCAAATGAAAAAAGAGAATGGGAATCCGAAAACACATAGCAAAAAAGTAATTGTTCTATTTCAATTATTGGATTACAGCACTTTTTACAGAGGGCTCGAGGACGCCCTCACAAAAATAGGAGAGCAAAAACAAAAATTAAGTACAAAGGCTTCACGCTGCATCATTCCCATCAGCATACTCTTCATCATACCAAGGATCAGAGGCAAGCCCATCCACAGTGTCGTCACCATCGTCCTTGCCGGGTGTACCATGATCGTAACCACAAGCTTCACGAGTTGCCCATGCCTTGACACGAACGCCTTCGAGATCCTCCTCGGAAACCTTCCTGGCAGCCTTCAAATACTTGTACACGTCAAGTTGAGCCTCGGTGTGAACCCACATCTCATACAACTCCTATGATACACTTAGATCAGCAGAAGTATGAGAAGTAGACAGTTGGGCCAGCTGTCGTTCTTTCTCAGCCTTCAAGATGACGATCTGTTCATTTAGTCCAAATAACTCCCCATCCAAATTCTTCACCCGATCCTCCAACCTCGCCACCTTGAGCACCGACATCTCCGGCTCGCTAGCCCGCTCGGACCTACAAACGCGCAAGGCCCCCTCCAAAGCTGCTGCCTCTACCGGCGACTATTATGGTCCCGTCCACTAGATTCATTTTGGCAACCTTAGTGCTCAATTCTGCTATCAAGTCGGCAACCCTGTCCTCTCTTTGTTCAAACTCAAACTTTAAGGACGCCAATTGCGCCTGGAGATTTGCATTCTCGGCCATCACCCCTTTACTCAATTCGAGTTCATCCTCCTTAGACCTCAACGTCTCCTCCAACACGCTGCATCAACCAATGGCTCTCATGATCTCCTCATCTTTCTCCTTCAGTTCTTCGTCCTTCCGCTCGATCTCATCGCGCAACACTTGGAATTGGCCATCATCGCCAACACATCAAAAACAAGAGAGGGAGAATGCCTCACAGCTGAAAACATGGAAACCATGAGTAGGTCGAAGAGCGAAAGAAAAAAAAGAAGTAATAAAAAAGAAAATAAGAAATGTACGACGAGATACATACGATTGTAGTTCCACTGCACAGGAAACCCGGTCGGATCCGCCACTAGATGCTCGGTCTTGACGAAGAAGTATTTGTGCTAGAACAGCCAATTCGCCTTATCATCCATACCAACCACCAACCCTTTGGTTCCACGATGACGTAGGTGTATCAGGGTGCCTCTATAAAAACTAGGCGAGAACAGATGTAGCAGGTGGCGGATAGTGACCTCACAGCCGGCCAGCTCCGCGTACTTTGCCAGCATCAGAAAAACCTTATATAAATAAGGGGAGAGCTGTGTCGGGCAGACGTTGTAAAAATGACAGAACTCCTCCGATAACCGGCGGAGAGGAAGAGAATAACCTATTAGAAATGGGTAGACATAAAAGGCACAATATCATGGCAGATGAACCTGTACTATATCGCCTCCCGCCGAAATAATTTCGACGTGGGAAGGAATGTGATATTTAGACCAGAGGTTGGCAATTTCATTTGGTCCCGTCTTGGAAAACTCAAGAGCAGGAGCGGGAGCAGGCTCCTTGGGGAAGCCATTCCTGACCGATGGATTCTTAGGAACCACTTCCTCTACGGTGGGGAAGCTATCTTCCTCCTCAACCAGGGATTCCTCACTGTCAGGAGGAATGGCCACCATTAATGGAGTGGCATCGGAAACTCCATCGTGATTATTAGGAGAAGTTGACATATCCACGTAGTGAAGTGTGTAAAACAGAGTAAGAGAGAGAGTATCAACTGGGAAAGAAACCGGAAACTGAAAGTGAAGAAGTTGCAAGAAATCGGAAGTAGAGACCGGAGAAGAAGATCAGAGAAGGAATGTATGCTTACAAAGAGGGAAGTGGTGAAAGTTTCAAAAGTGAAGTCCCTCTCCTCTATTTATAGGATTGGGTGGCATCAGAATCGAGGCAAAGAGCCATCAATGGCACCAAAATCGAAGCGACAACAGCACATGCTCTGCATTGGGAAGACGCGTAATGATTTCATCCTACGTCAGCCATACCATTCGTGACCCCACTTGCAACCGCTAGTTCGACCTCGACTGATTCGATCCAGCCATCACGACCAAATTTCTTTTGAAAGGTTACAGGAAGAGTCCGTTCATCGAGGACGATTCAAGATCACGACCTCAATAAGCGGAGGGACTAACTGTATAGGTCAAAATTTGGATTGAACTTAATAACTGCAATGGGCGTGGTCGAGGATTCGGCCGACCACGACTCAATGGCGAGGAGTCATCTCAAGAAGGATTAAAGCAGAGGTTGAGTAAAAGATATGTGGAAATAACGGTAGAATAAGTTTAGAATGTAGCAGAGGAATATTCCATTGGATATTTCTTCGGTCGTACTTTTTAGGGTTTCTTAGCAATATCCCCTATAAATCGGAAGAGATAAAGAATAAAAGAGGATCTTCACTTTCTGAAAAGAGCACAATTGTAAAAAGGTTGACTAAAGAATACATACAAAGCTTGTCTTATCCATTGATTCCATTGTTCTAGATATTCCTTTCGTTCACAAGATCCAAGGGTCTCATGTTCATCTTCATTTTTATTATCCCACGTTGTTGTGAGGAAGAAGAATCATCCAAGTAACTTAATATTTGGGTGATAAACTCCTCCTTGTTACATTTATTGTCATTATCTGCATTTATCTCATGCATTCTTTATCGCATTCATTGACAATCATTGGGCACTGTTGATCAATATTTAATATTTTCGGACGCGGTCTTACAATTATTAACACATTAAATTTTCAGATCTAATAATTATTATATTTAACTAGGATTCACCCTTTATTTTCCCATTAATTCACTTTAAAAAAAGGCTAATATTTTTTTTGGTAAAACACGACTCTGTTTGTTGGAATTGCTTTTGCAAAATTTAAGATTTTGTAATTCCAAAAGTAGTTTTTTTGTGTTTTTGGAAAACTGATGGTACCTGGCTAGCAAAGCTATACAAGGGAAACTAGTCTTCTTCCTTTTACTGTTACTTTCATTGTTGAGTTATGTGCTTTACTTAGGACCGTATGGCCTTAGATTTTGCTAAATTTTTTCTAAATTTTTTATTGGCAAATACGTGTTTGTTCATAAATTTTATTCATATTTTGGGCCTTTTAGTAAATTGCCAAATTCCAAAACTAGCTCGTCCAAAATTTTACTACTACATTTTTTAAAAAATTTCAAAATTGCCCCAAACTTTTGTATTATATAAAAGAGGTCACCATTTATTATTTTGTAACAATATTGGTTCGTCTTCTCGGTCATCTAATAGTGTATTATGTAGTTCATTATAAAAATGATACTTTTGTACCAAATTTATTTATGTTCAGAACTATGATTTGTGATAATGATAATGAATTTTATTGATGAAGGTACTGTTGGGTATTTGTGATAATTTTTAGAACTTGTGGGTATAAGTCATGTTTCATGTTTTTTCAACAAACAAAAAAAAAGAGATATATATTGAAAACTTATGTCCAAATATATTTTTATCTTCAAATCAAACTCCACCCAAATCAAAATTTTCAAAATAAATTTAGAAATCAATATTCAAATGCTAGCTTAGAAAACTATTTCAAGTGTCAAAAGAAAGTCACACTCTCATTTTGTACTAAGAAAAAATTCTTATGTCCAAACGGGCTTTAAATTGCTCATTGCTTGGCAAGTGAGTCTAGAAATTATGCTAGTCCATGTTATTGGGAGCATGCCCCTAATTTTAGTGTAAACTTGCTTGTGGCTGATTCATTCTAATAGAAGTCTGTGTTTGAGTTAAAAAAAATTAGTTAATTAACCCGTGCTTCGAATTATGATAAAAAAAATAAAAAATGAATAAATAATTATTATTATAAATTTTTATTAAAACATAATTTCTAATCAAATAAGTAAACAAAAAGATCGGGATACTATTTTTAACGTCATGATATAGAAATAGCCTATGTAGACAACAAAAAAAGAACAAAGTTTTATGCATAAAGACAGTCCAACAGTTAGAAATTGAACACCACATATAACTGCAATACAACAGCACCCAGTAAAATGATAAAAGAGGCCATTTTTTAAATAAACTCAAGTATACAGCGCTTGATTAAGAACTAGCAAGATATTGAAAGCTTTTTTCAATGATATTCTTCAGATCTTTCAAGTTGAATTCTTGACAGGTCTTGTTGATTGTGAGTTGATTGCTCGGCCTTTTCATCCAGGCATCCAGACTTCCTTGTGTGCTAAGTTGTTTGATTGATAATTGTCACGGTCCAAAATCCATCATAGGCCATGATGACGCCCAACGCTATCGTTAGGCAAGCCAACAATTTAATAAAATGTTCGAATGTGGCCAAAATATAAGCCCGGAATTATTATAGAATACACCCAAGAGCAATAAATCCCCAAAAATTCGGTGTCACCAGTGCATGAGCATCTACTAGGAAGTACAATACCACTACAACATCTGTCTGGAATATAAAATAGATAGAATAAAATAAATGAATAAGATGAGGACTCTGTGTGCTGTGGATCGTAATATGGGATGCAGCTCACCACAAAGTCTCCTCAGTAGCTGCGTCTATCGCCAAGATGACCACCAAATGTACCTGTCTCAGTACCTGCACAAGTAGTGCAGAAGTATAATATGAGTATGTAAATCAATGCGTACCTAGTAAGTATCTAGTCTAACCTCGAAAAAGTAGTAACAAGGGGTCGACATCGACACTTACTAGTGGTCTAATAATCAAAGTCAAATAAAGTAGACAGGTATGAGGTATATCAGGTATCAGGTAAAAACAACGAAACAAATATATGTGCATAACACGATCCTCGATAGGAGAGTAAATACGAAGTCCTCGAATAATGGATACGACCTTGAATAATCATGTGAATAATCAAGCTGCCTCACAACCCGCATAGAATAAAAGAGTAAAACATGAAATAGATGACGATATGAATAATATCCACCACGGTCGAAGATTCATCCATACACAAATGTTGTGCTGAATAAATATATCCGATTTGGTGTAGAATGTACATTCATATTAGGCCCGTCAGTGGACCTCTAAGCCATTTCTGAACATCTTGAATATGTAAGTATCCTTTCAAGATACCCTCTAACCATATTCGTGACACATACATACACCCGTCAAATCCTGAACAAACTTCCACAATCCATAACCAAAGGAATCGTGCATCTCTCATACATAAACTCTCCAATCTATGATAGTACAAGAATCTCCGTAACTGACCTCACTATCTACTACTTAAAGGACTAATACGTCACAATTACACAATCATCCCATGGGAGATACCCCCATAACCTTCTGCACCAAGTACCAAAATTTGTACCTTCATAGCTACGAACCATACTATTTTTGTAGTATTAATCAAAATCTGCAAATCGATGCGCAATGCCTCCTCCACAGAATATATTATTCTAAGGTGACACTAAAATAGCGCCAACATACTCTGAACATCCAAAATCTCCCCCTCTCCTTCGAACTCGTGACATACTTGTCAAAACCAAACCACAACCTAGACTCCTCAAATCCTAATTACACACTGCTCACTACACTATCATGCCGTTACACGAGAGTACATGAATTTCATCATGACTCCTGGACCACTAATGGAATAAGCACTTCATCGGCTAGGAACCTCCGTTACTTAAATAATTTAAGGAGAAAATCACAACAGCAATTTATTTCCCATAACCACAGAAGACACAAACCTCAAGTCGTGGCATAAACCGCCATAACTCTTTCGGAACCCATTTGCACATAACTAAACTATCAGAATTGAATCCCTCCAAATCAACCAAATTATGGAGACTTCCAAGCCCGCAAGTGTAGATACGAAACAATGCATAGCCTTATCGCACTAAAGGAACCGGTTATTTCCTTTACCATGTGATGGTAGGCTAGAATCCCGTGTTTTAATCATAATTTGCACTCTAATTACTGCATTTTACATGTATATGAGCTTAAATATTGGTGTATTTCACTTATTATTTATTTTATGCCTTGTATGAAGTTATTCCGAGTTAAAAAGATAATCGAGAGCTAGATCGAACAAGTTGGAGCTTTTAAGTATGAGTAAAATCCAAAGGGATTAAACCAGAATCGCGTTCGGGGTCGAAAGCCAAGTCTGGATATCAAAAATTGAAGAAAATGAATTACTATGTAAAAAGTCTACTGTTGCACCGCATGGGGCGGCAGGGTAGTGTAAATTTCTGTTGCCCTGTCAAAATCTGCTCTCTGAACTTTCCCACTAGCGCCCCTCATATGGCAGCGCCTTGGCGCGGCATGCATGTACAAATTTCTCAGAGTATTTTCCTGTTTTGGCTTGGAAAGGTTAGCTTCGTCTAAGCCCACTTCTACATGGCATAAATACACCAAAAAGACGTTTTTGAAAGGACTTTTGACCTTGGAAGCTTTGGGAGATTATTGGAGGCTACAAGACACATGATTTCATCATCTTTCCATTAATTCAATACAAGAGTTTGGAATCAAATGTTAGATTGTTATTTTCTTACTCTTTAATTATATTTGTGATGACTTCTTCCATGATTATGGAGTAGTTTCCCTTAGGGTTTGACGGATATGGTGTTTTGATTGATATTGTGGAATTTAACTCTAGTTCTTTGCTTGAATTCATTTATAGAGCTTTAAATTGTTGCATATTCACCGGTTTATTTAATCGAAAGAGGAATATTTTGGTGATTATCTTTGCATTGTTTTGTTTGGTTTAATTCAATGATTCTCTTAATTAATTGAAAGAGCTTGTTGAATTGTAGATTAAATCAGTTTAGGAGAATATTCGCGAGACATTTTCCTGAAGACTAATCTAATAACGCATGCTTGCATATTTTCACAATGCTTATACTAGTTCACTTTGTAGAGATGATATTTAATCGAGAGAGGAGTCTTGACTACATGTTTGTACTAAATCATCGAGTGAATTCGTAAGAATCATTAGAATATTAGAGTAAATTAAACTAGAGTTAAATTCCATATAGCTATCCTGCACATATCATGTCATGACCCTTATTCCTCAAATTGATAAGAAACCAACTCTGCTAATCTCTAGTTCTTTGTAGTCAACTGTCAATTGCTTTACTTTAGTAGTTACTCATAGTTCGTAATCTATCCAAATCAAGTTTTGATCATTCTGAATAGAAGTTAAACTAGAAACTACTAAAGCATTATTTAAATACAATCTCTATGGAGACGATAATTTAACTATACTATCTTGGGCTAGCGAGCATCAATTTCGTATTGTGTTTTGCGCTCGTTAAGTTTTGGCGTTGTTGTCGGGGATTGGCAATCAATAATGTTAAAAATAGTTTTTGGTGCTAATTCATGAATCTATTTTATTTATTCTTCATGGTTTTCTCTTCCGTGTGCAGACAACAGGTTAAGCTTGTTGGTGTATGACTCGATCTTCTGCAAAAGAAGTAACGATCTACAAATCGGAGTTGGAAAAACACATGCGACAATAGAGAAAAGAGAAAGAACTCACCGAAAAATTCTTGGGGAAGCATCCCAACAGGAAGCAGTCGCACGGCCAGCTGCTGAGGCAGCCCGTAGAAATGCTGAGGATATTGTCAAACATGATGGGGTTCAAAGACTCAATCTAAACCAAACCTTGGTTGAAGACCGGTTCGAGAATGTGGTGCCTAGTCTTGGTGGAGCATTGGGTGATTATGACAGACCACTCTACAATCAAGGACTGTCCTGTTCTAGACCTCCTCCCATAGTAGAAAATAATTTTGAGTTGAAGAAAGGCTTGCTTCAAACCATTCAGAACAACTGTGTCTTCATAGAGGTGAACGAAGATCCTAACACTCACTTGATGGATTTTGAGGAAATTATGAACACCTTCAAGTACACCGGAGTGTCAAAAAATGTAGTCTACTTAAGAGAATTCCCCTTTTCACTGAAGGATGACGCAAATCACTGGCTTCGAAGATTTGAACTGGGTTGATCAGATCATGAGAAGATATTACTAAAAAGTTTCTTGAAAAATACTTCTCAGCTGCAAAAATAGTGAAATTCAGAAGGAAAATTCATAATTTTTGCCAAAAGGACACTGAAACGGTCTTCATATCTTCGGAAAGATTAAAAGAGATAGAAAGAAAGTGTTAGCATAATAGAATCAAATTGTTGATGCAACTCCAGGACTTTTGGGATGGGCTGACACCTCCATCACGACGAACTCTGAGCATTGCAGTTGGAGATCCTTTAATGAAGAAGACTCCTGAGGAGATTGTTGTAATTCTTGATGAGCTCTCTGAAGATGCTAAACAATGGCCTACTAAGAGTAATGACAGAATAAAATTAGTTGGGGTTCACCAGGTAGACTCTAACACGTCAGTGCAAGCCCGGCTGGACACCATGGCCAAAGAGATAAGAAAGTTAACAATGGACAAGGTACAGAGTGAGCTGCAAGCATCATGTGACTTTTGTGGAATGAGACACGCTACACATAAGTGTCAAGCTTCAGCTGAACTAAATGTTGTGGGGAGCTTTGATAGAGGAAACTACCAAATTGGCAACAATTTTAACTCCATGAGGCAGAGGCACCCAAGTTTCTCTTGGTGTTCACCAGGTGGTAGTGCAAACACATGGTAGGAAAATAACTCCATACCCCAGGGACAGGGAGCTCCAGGTCTTCAAAATCAGCAGAGGCAACAATATCATCCTCCACAGTTTAATTAGTCTAGCATGGAGGATCTGGTGAAGGGCTTATTATTAAGACAAATGAGAGGCTTGAAACCCATGGTGCAACTATCAGAGAATAGGGCACGACTATTCGAAACTTGGAAAGACAGCTGGGGAAATTAGCTAATCTATTGTCTGAAAGGGTTCCAGGAACTATCCCTACTGAAAGAAATCCAAAAGAGACAGTAAATGCAGTGTCTTTGAGTAGTGGGCACGTATTGGAGTATCCCGGTGTAAAACAACATGATGAGATGATTAAAAGACGGGTGGAGATTATGGAGGAGCAGAAAAATGTCAACGAGAAGGTGCAGGGATGGTAGATGATGGTCTGAAGAAGAAGTGAAAAACTAGAGCTCAGAAGAAGAAAAAAGATGAGAATACAATAAATGAAGAGACTGAAGAAAATAAATATGTGCTTGCTCTACCTTTTCCTCAGAAGAAGAGAAGAGAGAAGCTGGAAAACAAGGAGATATTGTCCAAAAAGCGGAAAGTGGAAGAGACATCGGTTTTCAAGCTCATAGAGCATTGTAGTGTCATTATGCAAAACAAGCTCCCTCAAAAGTGTGGAGATCTAGGGAGTTTTACTACACCTTTATCTTTAGGAAGTACTAAGTTTGAAGATCTTTGTGTGATTCGGGTGCTTCTATTAATCTTATGCCTTTGTCTATTTTCAGGAAATTAGAGGGAGAGATTGGAGAAATCAGGACGATACATATGTCCTTGCAACTGGCGGATCAGACCATAATCATACCTGAAGGAATAATGGAAGATGTGCTAGTTCAGGTGGACAAATTTGTGTTCCTGTGGTTTTTATTGTGGTGAACATGGAGGAGAATAGGGAGGTCCCTCTGATTTTAGGAAGACCCTTCTTGGCTATTGGAAGAGCAATTCTGGACATTCAGGAAAGACAACTCATGCTCAGAGTGGGGGAAGAAAGGGTGATCTTCAAGATGGAAGGAGCAATAGGGGCCCCAAAGGAGCAACTTGGAGAGAGTGAAACTGATAAGTGAGGGGTGTACCCAAAGAATTCCAAAAAGAATATCTCGGCATGGATGTGTGCACTAGGTCGGGCGTGCAAAGGAGATCCCGACTTTGATTCAGACCCCAGACTAGATAAATCAAGGAAGTTTCCTTTTACCTTTTTCTTTTAATTTGTGTGCCATGGGGACATGCCAAAATTTAAAGTGTGGGGTGTGGGATGTAAATACGTACATGTGTATTTGTTTGCGTTTCTTTTGATTGAATTTTTTTTTTGACTTTCCCCGACGATGGATTTCCTCGACTATTTTCTTAAGGGATCAAAGTCGAAGAATTTTTTTGTTTTTGTTTTTCTTAGGTAGTGTAACAATTTTCCCTTGGTTTTTCTTTGTTCTGCGGTTCTTTTTCAAGGATTTTATTTGAACCTGGTGTGGTTATTTTTTCTTTTATTAGGAATAGTGGAGTCTTGTGATATGTAATAATGGAGATGACTTTTCTTGACGTTGTTGTGCCTTGAGAGTAGTGAGTACCTTAGTTGTGACGCCTAGCTCAGTTCTTGACTCATGTATAAGTGTTGTAAAATGTTTGATTATGATGTTGCTTAACTACTTTGACTAGAGAGTCGGGATAGATCCTGTCCTAAGTGTGTTATGTACCAATGTATGTGTGATGTTGTTTTTGATATTTTGTGCGTGATAGTTTATGTCTAGAACTTTTCCCATGTGTTTGAAAAGCGAAATAGCAGTCTTGTTCTGTCTAGGAAGTGATATAAGCATTTCTTTATTGAGCCAGATATAGGCATTTGACCCACCTAATTATTGTACATCTCAGTTAGCCCCTTTAATCCTATAATCCTACTTCTTTGGCAACCACACTGCAAGCTTGATCCACTTTATTTGAGTTGACTATCTGTTTGAACCGTCTACCTCTCTTGAGCACTTAATTTTGTTATGAGCTTGTAAGAGCTAAGTGAGGTATCGTCGGGTTTTTAAGTGGATCTATTGAAAAAGGAGAAAGATGCATTGTTTAAAAAATATTTTGAACGCCACTTGTAGGGAATTGAAAAGGGAAAAAATCAAGAACTTAGAAAAGAAAAAATATTGATTCCTTGCTAGTGGTAGTTCTCGTATTATCTATGCTTAAAGATATGGGGAGCTTGATGATATTATGTGTGAAGGTTAGGATTGGGTTCAAATTAGTGTGGGGTTTAGATCGCTAATGTATATCTATTAAAGTGCTTGGGGAGGTGTGGTCACTATATCCAAATATATCCTACCCGTCCCACAACCTACATTACAACCAATTAAAGTTCTACTTGATCCTTGACTGAATGAGCTCAATTAGTAGAGTATTACACTACGGGAAAGCATATGATCCGTCTTCTATGGTAGATGAATTTTAATTCTTAGAGTAAGTGAATTCTTTTTATCTTAGTTTCCAATGTGTTCTTGAATTTTATTATATGTGGAATTGAGGGCACATGATTTGCGAAGGAAAGATAATGTCTTTGGCCTATGGTTAGAGTAAGTGAGTAGGTTTTGAAATACGTGGCGCATGTTAGTCGAGTCTTGAGTCTAGGATGTTTTGATATGGTGCTTGGTCTGCTTTAAATATCCTTGGCATGATACGTTAGGGAAGTTATATAATAAGAAGGTCATCTCTAAGTGAAATGCAGTTTGATTGCTCGAGGACGAATAATGGTTTAAGTGTGGGGTGTTGATGGTAGGGTAGAATCTCGTGTTTTAGTCATAGTTTGCACTCTAATTACTGCATTTTACGTCTGTTTGAGAATAAATGTTAGTGATTGCACTTGTTATGTGTTTTATGCCTTGCAGGAAGTGATTCCGAGTTAAAAATATAATCGAGATCTAGATCAAACAAGTTGGAGCTTTTAAATCTGAGTAAAAACCCAAGGGATTAAACCGGGATCACGTTGGGGGGTCGAAAGACAAGTGTGGATATAAAAAATTGAATAAAATGAATTACTCTGTAAAAAGTATATTGTTTCGTCGCATGGAGCGGTGCGACAGTGTAAATTGTTGATCCCCTGTCATAATGTGCTCTCTAAACTTTCCCACTAGCACCCCGCATAGGGCGGCGCATGGCATGGCACGCCTGTACAAATTTCTCAGAGTATTTTCCTGTTTCGGCTTGGTAAGGGTAGTTTCGTCCGGGCCCATTTATACATGGTATAAATACAACAAAAAGGCATTTTGAAGGGACTTTTTCCCTTGGAAGCTTTGATAGAGCATTGGAGGCTACAAGACACGGTATTTCATCATCTTTCCATTATTTCAATACAAGAGTTTTGAATCTAACGTTAGATTGTTATTTTCTTACTCTTTAATTATATTTGTGATGACTTCATCCATGATTATGGAGTAGTTTCCCTTAGGGTTTGACGGATATAGTGTTTTGATTGATATTGTGGAATTTAACTCTAGTTCTTTGCTTGAATTCATTTATGGAGCTTTGAATTGTCGCAACTTTATTCACTGGTTTATTTAATCGAAAAAGGAATATTTTGGTGATTATCTTTGCATTGTTTTGTTTGGTTTAATTCAGTGATTCTCTTAAGTAACCGAAAGATATTGTTGACTAAATCAAGTTAGGAGAATATTCGAGAGACGTTTTCCTGAAGACTAATTCATTAAAACATGCTTGCATATTTTCACAATCAGAGGCGGATCCATGAATTTAACTTTATGGGTTCAAGATTGAAAATTCTAGGACAAACCTCAAGGTATTATACAATAGTAGCTGGACCATGTACGAGTGTTAATATTCAATATATTTAAAAAGTACTGAACCACTAAACATAACATATATTCAGTAAATATCACCATTACAATTGTGCCCGGCGACTTGTCATGTTTTGAAAACGATCAATGATCGCATCATTAGGTACACTTTCAAATACTTCATCTTCTATAACAAACTAAATAGTCATTTATAAACTCATCATTAATTCTGTTCCTCAAGTTATTTTTGATGTATTTCATTGAAGAAAAAGCTATTTATACCGTTGCAGTAGCGACAAGCAATATCAAACTCAACTTCACAAGGAAATAAACAAGTCCCCAAGTCTTGTGCAGCTCTGTTTCAACTAGTGTTTCTGAAATATCTCCAAGCCCTTTCAAGTTAGAGATATTACTGTATTCTCTTACATAGAATATAGTTGTCAAGCTTGTAGCTAAGATCTTCAAGCTTGGAAATACTATACTCGTGAGGATAAAGTTTAGCAAGCTTCACAATTCTTTCTTTATCATAATTTGCAAAAGAATTATCTGAACTCAAACTAGCCATACCAAGAAGTAGATCACTATTCACCGCATCAAAATGATTATTAAGTTCTGAAAGCTTCAATTCAATGGTAGCATTAAAAATATCTAGAGGCAAATGATGAGAATATGTCACACTTCAACTCTTATGCTTTGACTTTCCAAGATGATAGTTCTTATTCATTTCAGGGTTCATAATACCATGCTTGGCACAAAATGATGAGGCATCAGCGATCAAAGATTCCCATTTAGACTGTCTCATTGGTTGCAGTTGGCTCTTGGTGAAATCAACGAGCTTCATAGCATTTACAATATTCTGATCTTTTCTTTGCAATGCGATATTCAAATCATTTGTAATTGCCAATACTTTTAACATCAAATGCAATAAATGCACAAACTCAAAAGATCTTATGTCATTCACTAGGCTTTTTGCTATTGATCTCTCAAGATAATTTGCACCCTCACTTGCAAGAACTTCAAGAACATGAATAATTGACGAGAATAATGCAATAAAGTTATTCACTAGCTTAAAATGAGATCCCCAACGGGTATCTCCTGGCCATTGAAGTCCAAGTTCTTGATTTTATCCACTTCCCGTATCAAATTCACCTAACACAAGAAATTCCTCTAGTTTTTGTGCTTGATCCTCTCGGAGCATCTCCCCGCGCTTAAAAGAATTTCCAATAGTATTCAAGACATAAGAAACAATATCAAAAAAATGATCCACATCATGCCAAATATATATTCAATATATATTCCTCTAGTTTCATGATTTGATTCATGCGTTTTGGCATCCGATTCATGATTCTATATGTTATTTCGGTGTTTCGATAATGCAAGCGAGTTGATATGATATTTATAGACTTGTATGGATGTTTGGTGTGGAGCCCCGAGGCTCAAGTGAGTTTCAGAGGGGTGAAAGGACTTCAATTTTTCTGGGTTTTTTTGTTGGTGCCTTAGGTATTGCAAATGCGAGGTTTTATTCGCATTTGGAAGGTGGGCTTCGCAATTGTGATGAACCCTGGGCGAGGCAGGATTCGCATTTGCGAGCTTTTCCTTCGCTTTTGCGATCAACACCACTTCGCATTTTGCGAAGCTTTTGGTCGCAAATGCGACCTGGACAAAAATTATCAGAACTTGCAATTGCGATACTTTTTGTCGCTTTTTCGACCATCGTATTTGTGAACCAGATGTCGCAAATGCAACATCTGCGACTGGTACAAGGGCTTTTATTACGGGACTTAGACCTTTTTCCTCACATTTTCATTTAGTCTTGGGAGATTTTTAGAGCACTTTAGAGGGGGATTCTCATCAACATTCTAAGGAAAGTAACTCCCACCCATTTTCAAATTAATTATGCGGATTTTAGGTAGATTAAACATGGGAAATTGTGAAAACATGGGGAATTTGTGAAAAACCTAGGATTTTAGTAAAAATGAGATTTGACCACGAAATTTGTTATGGAATTAAGTAAAATTGTATATTTGAGTTCGTGAGGCTATGGGTGATATTTATCTTCTAAAAAATTTGGAATTCAGGCACGTGGGCCTGGGGGCGAATTTTAAGAATCTTCTAATTTGGGTTGAGTAATTACTCTTATAGCTAAATTATGAACTTTTGAATATATATTGATTAAATTATATAATATTTGACTAGTTTCGGATTGTTCCGCATCGACTTGGGGCTTTTAGAGCGTATTAGTGGACCGAAAATGAGCTTGGGAACGAGGTAAGTCTCTTGCCTAACCTTGTAAGAGGGAACTCATCCCCTTGGGTGTATTTTGTTGTGTATTACGTGTGTGGGGAACTACGCACGCATGAAGTGACGAGAATCCATGTGTAGCTATATTCTATGACATGTAGGGATAGACTTAGATCCACATCATGCTTTTAATTGTATTGTTGTGTTTATCTTTCATATTGACTATCTTAAATAGAGCTGAGACTAGGGAACTTAAAGTTGCTAATATTGACTTAGCCTTCTTATTTTGGAAAATTAGGGAATACTTAATAACTATGAAAAATCCATGTCCTCGCGCGTCTCTAGTACTTGCGCGAGGGAGGTAAACTTCTATATTCTTATGGGATCCGGTCGTTCGCCTCGGCAGTATGGTAACACCACTCTTATAGGATCGGATCGTTCGCCTCGATAGTATGATAGTAACATTATTCTTATGGGATCGGGTCATTCGCCTCGACAGTACTGAGTACCACTATTCTTATAGGATTGGTCTGTTCACCTCGGCAACTTCGTGCTTAATAATCAAAACGGGTTCCAGTTTGGATATAATAGAGTTAGGGTCTTCACGGCCAGTTATGCTATGTTGGTGATGTGTTATGGACTCTTGTTGTATTTATTGTAGTTGCTTTTATTTGTCTCATTGATACCTGTTGTATGTTCACATGTCTACTTTATGCACTTTCATTGTTATTTTTGACCTATAGTAAGTTTAAAGTCGACCCCTCGTCACTACTTCTTCAAGGTCAAACTAGATACTTACTGGGTACGCGTTGTTCTTCCTACTCACGCTACACTTCTGCATTGATGTGCAGGTACCGAGATAGGTCCCACCAGTGGTCACGCGGGCGCGTAGCCGATCATTTACGGAGACTTAGTTGAGCGCTTGCCTTGCTACAATCCTCAGCACCAGAGTCTCCTTTCATCTCATTTTCTATAGTCAAACCTCTCTATAACAACATCGTTTGTCCCGAAATATTTTGGCTTATATAATGAATGACTGTTATACACGTATAACAACATTTGGTGTTTGAATATATTTTGGCTGTTATAGACAAAAATTATCCAAAAATTAATTTTGTTTTTCTTTTTTAATATTACATATAAAAGTAAAAAAATATTTAAATTCAAACTTAAAAGATATGAATATTTCACGAATTAAATTCTAAAGAAATCTAATACATGATTAAAAAAATTCATAACTAAACGTACAAACATTTAAACTCTAAGGCACACAATTAAAAATTAAAAGAATAGCTTGAATTTTCTAAACGAATAACTTTAGTGTGTTTTATAAATTTTATTACCTATGCACTAAGTGAAACTCACTCAAATATTTAAACATCCAAAGAGTATCACGTGCAAATCTCTTCAAATAAAAAATTATGATGTGGATACCTTAAAAAATAGGAATATAATATGTTTACATATTATTGGCATTTGTCCAATGTGAAATATATCATGTGTAGTAGAGCTTCAAATAAATAAGAAAGATATGCATATCTTCAAAAATTATAAATAAATCTTTTAACTATCTTTTGGTATTTTTCTAATGAAAAATATATCATTTGAAGATCTTCAAAAAAATATAATAATAATGTGCATATTTTTATGGAACGTACTGTTATCTTTAAGAGGTATATTTATATTATAAGTTTGTATTAAAGTTATAAAGTATTTAGAATTATTATTAATAATAATCTTAGAAAATCCACATGGATGTTGTAGAGGGGATTTTACAAAGAGCGTACTATCATAAAGATGGTTGTTACTCTTATTGGTAGAAAGTTGTTATGGAGAGGTAAAATATAACATAAAAAATCGATTCTGAGAAAAACTAAGCTTGTATAGTGAATGGATGTTATATAGAGATGTTGTTATAGAGAGGTCTGACTGTATTCCTGTCTATTACTTTCGGACAGTAGTTTTAGTAGTTTTGTACATTCTCCAGACTGCTCATGTACTTGTGACGCTAGGTTTTGGGGATTTGTAGCACTTATGTACTGTTGTACTTTTCATTCACCGCAAACTATGTACTTATGATGATGATATGTTGTTTAAAAAGACTTATCAAAGTTACATGAAATTTAGTTTAATTAAAAATATGTTGAAAAAGGATAAATATATGGTAGTTTCGCTTGTGGACTTGCCTAACGGAGGTGTTAGGTGCAGTCTCGACCTAGTACGGAATTGGGTCGTGACAGCTTGGTATCAGAGCTTTAGGTTCACATAGGTCTCACGAGTCATGAACAGACCAAGTAGAGTCTTGTGGATCAATTTGGAGACGTCTGTGCTTATCTTTGAGAGCTTATAGGTGTTAGAAAATTTCTCTTTCTTCATCTCCTATCGTGCAGTTGATATTATACTTAGTGTCTTTCTATTGATCTCTCCACATGATGAGAACGCGTGGCGGCCGATGTACCAGTCAGTCGAGGGGCTGCTCCCCCCGTTGCTAAAGGCCGAGGCAGAGGCCGGGAGGGCCACCAGCTCCAGTCAGAGGACAAGGGCGCCCAAGAGTTTCTCCTATTGTGCCACCTGTGGATCCAGTGGAGGATCCTATTGTTGAGGAGCAGGATGAGGCGCGTGCAAGGTGCTAGCCCCAGCAAATTTCATGACTGCGCTGGGATTCTAGGAGGTCATGGGCCGTATGGTGCGGTTCATGGACTCTATGACGCAGGCTGGTTTATTTCCAGCGGACCCTGCTACATCTCAGGCGGGAGGGGGAGCACAAACCCCTACCTCTCAAGCTTCAGGACACGTTTCTGTCGTTTATCAGATCACAGGTGCACTACCTACGGGAGGAGACCAGCCTGTTACAGCGGCTATGATAGAGGTTGTACCAGTTTGTACTCTCGAAGATAAGTACAGACGTCTCCTTTCCGATCTTGAAGACTCTACTAAACTCATTTATGACTCGTAGCACCTATAAACCTAGAGTTCTGATACCAAATTGTCACGATCCAATTTCTCCTCTGTTGGGTGTCGTGACAGCACCTAACATTAGATGAAAAACAACTATAAGTAAATAACATCTAACAAATTTCGAAATAGAAAATCTCCATAAAATTTACAATCCCAAAACCGGTAGTACAAGTCATAATCTCTACAGAGTTTGCTTACAAATTTTTTAATACAACTGGTTGAAATAAGGTAAACAATGTGAATGCAAAATAGGAAGGTGACTCTGCAGCCTGCGAACGTAGCAGCGGGTTTATCTTGAGTCTCCAAAGCCACAATACGCACCGCTAGTTAATGATCAAGTGACTTCAAAATACCTGGATCTACACAAAAATATACAGAAGTATAGTATGAGTACACCATGGTGGTACGCAGTAAGTATCAAGACTAACCTCAGTGGAGTAGTGACGAGGAACAGTCAAGACACCTACTGGACTAAATAACCTGAACAAGTATAAGAGTAGAGACAACACAGTACGATATCTATGTAATGATTGTGCATAATGAAAAATAATATGGTAATTTCAGTAAGAAAGGAAAACAACAATTAACAGCGGAACACCATAATAATGACACAGTACGTGTATGGAAACACAGTCTAAATCCTGTGATTACAATAAATGAAAGGCAAACAACAACTCAACAAAACAACCGCTTTCACACCAGGTTTTAGCCAATAACCTCCACGAGGTTCCGAACCCCAGACTATTTACAACTCAAGGGTCCCAATACCTGAACCCTAGAACTTGGCATCATGTTCTCTCATTACACTTCATAACCGCATTGACGACTCACATGCCAAATAGATCCATTCTCACATAGAAGGCAGTAAACAAGGGTGTGCATCTATACTCAACAATATCAAGAATCCTCTTAACCGATAATAGTGCTTAACTACGTGTATGCTTGTGCAAGTGTTCTAACACAGTTCATGCTATTTAGCAAGTATAGAAAAAGAAAAGGACAGCACGTAGAATATTTTCTCACAATTTTCCATAAGATAGAACTCACACAGGTAAGTGCACCACTACACAAATATCAACAACAAGAATGCCCCCAGGCCATCACAAGTCATCACAAATTAATCCCTGGCACAACCCACCTTGTCTCGCCACGTGTGCAATAATAAAGTGAGGGCCCGCCTTGTCTCGCCACACGTGCATAATAATGTTGCTACCTTGTCTCGCCATATGTGCAACCCATATTTATATAGCCCGCCTTGTCACGCCGCATGTACAAATATCAATAGTAAAAATAGCATGGCATAAACCTTGTGCAACCCCAAAACAACAACCGCACGGCAGAAACCTCGTGCATCACAATAACAACCGCACGAGAGAAACCTCGTGCATCACAACAACAAGTACAACAGCAACCATGACAATAAAATACCAAAGTACGGCAAGTTAATCAACTCAGAAATTCTAGAACTCAAAGAAGCAGAAGAACAAATTCACAAGGAATAGCCACAAGAGAG
Source organism: Nicotiana paniculata (assembly GCA_005239505.1). Taxonomy (NCBI): domain Eukaryota; kingdom Viridiplantae; phylum Streptophyta; class Magnoliopsida; order Solanales; family Solanaceae; genus Nicotiana; species Nicotiana paniculata. The sequence continues at coordinate 45,335 of MDKI01104042.1, read as the reverse complement.
TTGCTAGTCATATAAGAACAACTCAACAATGAAGGAAATAATATGTAACAACAGTCCCACCATGTACAGTTCGATGACAATGGAGCTAACACAAGTCATATAATTTCAAATAAGGACAAGTCAACTAAGATATATGATATCTAAACTTCTTTTAAGTTTGGAAAATAACGAAAGAGATATAACAAATTCAATTAAGGATAAGAAATGGATAGATAATCATAACCTTAATTAAGGCTAAACAATTACATAAAAGATAATAATAATTTTAAATGAAGATAAGCAGTCATGGAAAGATAGCATGGCAATAGAAGAGGTAAAATCTTCAGTTTAGTCATATAAGAGTCAAGTAAGCAATAAGAGTGGATCACGAAGCAATTAATTCCAAATGAAGCAGGTAAAGTGAAACTAGTAATTTAGAAAACTTAATCATAATGAAAACAACTTCATACTCAGTGAATACAAGAACCTAAGAACCCTAAAAGGCCAGTTGTCTACAAATAAGCCCGAGCACGTACTTATCACCTCGCGTACACAGACTACAATTAGCATGGAAGACTCGAGTCCTAAGGGGAATTCCCCCACACGAAAGTAGGCAAGATACTTACCTCGAAGAAGACAGACTGATACTCAAAATGAACTTCTCGGGTGAAATGACCTCTGGACGGCTCAATTCTAGCCAAAATAACTTCAAAACATAAATAAAACTCATAAGAAACTATTCCAGATCAAAAAGCCTCAATCTTTATCAAAATCTAAAAAAGAACCCAAAAGTCGACCCCCGAGCCCGCACCTCGGAACCCGATAAATTTCATAAAATTTGAACACCCATTCCGATATGAGTTCAACCATACTAGAATTATCAAATTATGATACCAATTCGTCCCTCAAATCATGATTTTCATTTTGAAAGTTTTCTTCAAAAATCCTCATTTTTCCTCAACTCAAAATACTAATTTAATGATAAAAGTAAAGATAAAATCATGAAATATAATAAATTCTAGGTGAAGAACACTTACCCAATCGATTTGCTCGAAAAAACCACGAAGAATATCCCAAATCGAAGTCTAAAACTCAAAATGTGGAGAAAAGGGCAAAACCCTCGAATATAAACTCTCTGCTCAGGACTTCCGCATCTGCGGAAAAATAAGTGCATCTGCTATCACATTTGCGGGCAGACGTTCGCATCTGCGAAATTGACTTACCAGTCCTTGGTCCGCATCTGCGGAAAATATATTCGCACCAGCGACGCCGCAGAAGCGATAACAGGAGCGCAGAAGCAAACTTCTTCGTAGAAGCGATCGCGGAACCGCAGAAGCAGCCTTCGCACCTGTGTGCCTGATTTCGCAGAAGCGAGCGAGATGACAGGCCTCAACGATTGGAGAAGCGACCAGTCCCACGCAAAAGCGGAGTCACACATGCGCTCCAGGATGTCGCAGGTGCGAGGCACCAGAACTAGACATGTTCAAAATCATGAAAACCATTTGAAACTGCTCTGAAACACACCCGGGGCCCTCGGGACCCCGTCCAAGAATACCAACAAGTTCCATACCCTAACACGGACTCACTCAAGGTCTCAAATCATATCAAACAACGTTGAAACTATGAATCACACCATGAATCGAACTTATGTACTTTCAAATCTTCCAACTTCTAAAACTCACGCCGAAACCTATCAAATCAACCCAAAATGATGTCAATTTTTTTGCAGACAAGTTACAAATAACATAATGGTGTTGTTCCAACTCTCAGAATCTCATTCCGGCCCCGATATTGCCAAAGTCAACTCTTGGCCAAACCTCTCAGCCTTCAAAACTTTAACTTTTCCAATTTTCGCTGAAATGCTCCAAATTACCTTACGGACCTCCAAATCCAAATCTGGTCGCACGCTTAAGTACAAAATCACCATATGAAGCTTTTGGAATCACCCAAAACCCATTCTGGAGCCGTTTATACAAAAGTCAAATTTCGGCCAACCCTTACCGCTTAAGCTTCCAAAACTTGAATCTTTTTTCAGATTTGACTCTGAATCATCCGGTAATTGAATTCAACCATGCACGTAAGTCAATACACATAATATGAAGCAGATCAAGATATTATACTACCGAACGGGACTTAAATTCTCAAAATAACCAGCCGATCGTTACACCTACCACAGTGATCGAGATCGGGAGTTTCTTAGGGTTAACAAGTTATTATCTCCGATTTTTAGAGGGATTTCATCTATTGCAGCACCTTTTATTAGATTGACCCAGAAGGGTGAGCCTTTTTGATGGCCCAATGATTGCGAGGCGCGCTTTCAGAAGCTCAAGACAACTTTGTCTACAGCACCGGTTTTAGTGTTGCCTTCCGATTCAGGAATGTATACTGTGTATTGTGATGCTTCACGCGTTGGACTAGGTTTTATATTAATACAGGAGGGGTGAGTTATTGCATATGCTTCACGTCAGTTGAATCCCCACGAGAAGAATTACCCCGTACATGATTTGGAGTTGGCTACGACAGTTGATGCTCTCAAGATCTAGAGACATTATCTTTATGGGGTTTCCTATGAGGTTTATACAGATCATCGCAGCTTCGAGCATTTGTTCAAATAGAGGGATCTTAATTTGATGCAGCGTAAGTGGATTGAGTTACTAAAGGACTATGATATTATCATCCTTTATCATTCGGACAAGGCGAATGTGGTTGCAGACGCCTTAAGAAGAAAGGCTGAGAGTATGGGTAGTTTGGAATTTATTTCAGTAGAGGAGAGGGCATTGGCTTTGGATATTCATTCCTTAGCTAACAGACTAGTGAAGTTGAATATTTCTAAGCTCAGTCAAGTTCTTGCGTGCGTAGTGGCTCAGTCTTTATTACTTGAGTGGATCAAGGCTCATCAGTACAATGATCCACACTTGGTTCTCAAGGAGACGCTACTACAGGGTGGTGCCAAGGAGTTTACTATGTGAGGATGGTGTTATGAAACTCTAGGGTCACCTATGTGCTCCTGATGTTGATGGATTGAAGGAGAAAATTTTAGAGGAGGCACACAGTTCTCGATATTTTATTCATCCAGGGGATACGAAGATGTATCGCAACCTGAGACAGCATTATTAGTGGCGGCATATGAAGAAGGACATCGTTGAGTATGTGGCGAGATGTCTAAATTTTCAGAAGATCTAGTATGAGCACCAGAGGCCTGGTGGCCTACTTCAGCTGATGGTTATACATGAGTGAAAATAGGAGCGCATTGCTATGGACTTTGTTGTTAGGTTTCCATGGAGGTTGAGGAAGTTTGATGCATTTTGGGTCATTGTCGACAGGTTGACCAAATTGGCACACTTTGTTCCGGTTGTGACTATGTATTCTTCAGAGAGATTGGCCCAGATTTACATTTAGGAAATTGTTTGGTTACATGGTGTGCATGTTACATCATTTCAGATAGAGTCCCTCAATTCACTTTGCACTTCTGGAGAGAAATATAGAGTGAGTTGGGTACTCGAGTAGAGCTCAGCACGTCTTCTCATACGTAGACCGACAGGAAGTCAGAGCAGACAGTTCAGATTCTAGAGGATATGCTCAGAGCATGTGTCATTAACTTCGGGGGTTAGTGGGATAGATTCTTGCCCTTGGTCGAGTTTTCGTACAACAACAGTTATCAATCCAGCATAGAGATGGCTCCATTTGAGGCTTTATATGGCCAGCGATGTCGGTCACCCATCAGATGGTTTGAGCCCGGCGAGCTAAGTTATATGGTATTGATTTAGTGAAGGATGCCTTGGAAAAGGTAAAGTTGATTCAGTATTGACTCCGCACAGCACAGTCCAGACAAGAGAGTTACGCAGATCAGAAGGTGCGTGATTTATCATTTATGGTGGGCGAGAAGTTTCTTTTGAAAGTTTCTCTAATTAAGGGAATCATGAGGTTCGGAATGAAGGTCAAGCTGAGCCCAAGGTTTATTGGCCCATTTGAGGTGTTGAGGGAAGTTGGGGAGGCTTCTTATGAGCTTGCTTTGCCTCTCAGTCTATCAGGAGTTCATCCGATCTTCCATGTGTCTATGCTCCGAAGGTATCACATCGACAAGTCCACGTGCTAAATTACAACACGCTTCAGTTAGATGAGAGTTTGGGTTATGAAGAAGAGCCATTAGCCATTGTTGACAGGCACGTTCGCCACTTAAGGTCCAAGAAGATTGTTGCAGTGAAGGTCCAATGGAGGGGTTAACAAGTCGAGGAAGCAAATTGAGAGGCCGAGGAAGACATGAGGAGCATATATCCGTATCTTTTCAACACTCCATGTATGATTCCAGACATGTTCGAGGATAAATGTTTGTTTAAGAAGTGGAGAATGTAACGACTCGACCAGTAATTTTTCTTTCTAGATCCTTGTTCCCTTAATTAGGACCCCTGGTATGTGCTTTTATTGTTTCATGACATGGGGGGATGGTTGGTTTAGGTTTGGAAGGATTCGGGTTGAAATCGGAACACTTAGTTCCTTAATAGTAGCCTATAATGTTTAAGTTTGACATGAGCCAACGTTTTGAGGAAATGACCTTGGAACCAGGATTTGACGGTCCCAATAGGTTCGTATGGATATTTTGGATATGGGTGTGTGTTCGGATCGGGTTTCAGATGATGGGGGAGCGTTTCAGTGCTTAATATTGAAAGCACATTGAATGTTTTCCAAGTTCTTTAAGTTTGGTTTGGATTTAGACTTTGGTGTTATCGAGGTCTATTTGGGATTCCCTTCCAGGGAGTAGTTCCGTATGGTGATTTATGACTTGCGTGCAAAATTGTGGTGTCATTTCGAGTTGATTTGATAGGAATCGGACGCGCAGAAGTGTTTTAGAAGTTTTTGAGTTTCATACTTTGAGTCATGCATTTTGGTGTCCGATTTGTGATTTTAGATGTTATTTCGACGTTTCGATCGCGTGAGCGAGTTCGTATGATATTTTTAGACTTGTGTGGACTTTTGGTGTGGAGCCTCGAGGGCTCGGGTGAGTTTCCGACGCATTCTTAGGGGTGGAAGGTCTTCAATTTTTTTGAGTTTTTTTGCTGGTGCCTCAGGTATCGCAAATGCGAGGTTTTGTTCGCATTTGCGAGGTGGGCTTCGCAATTGCGGAGAAGCCTGGGCAAGGCTGGACTCGCATTTGAGAGTTTTTCCTTCGCTTTTGCGATCAGCACCACTTCGCATTTGTGAATCTTTTGGTCGCAAATGCGACTTGGACAGAAATAATCAGACTTCGCAATTGCGATGCTTTTGTCGCATTTACGAATTTGCGACATCTGCGACTGGTGCAAGGGCTTTTATTACGGGACTTAAACCTTTTTCCTCACATTTTTATTTAGTCTTGGGATATTTTGAAAGCACTTTATAGGGGGATTCTCATCAACATTATAAGGTAAGTGACTCCCACCAATTGCCCAGTTAATTATGCGGATTTTAGGTACATTAAACATGGGAAAATTATGAAAACTTAGGGAAATTAGTGAAAAACCCAGGGTTTTGGTAAAAATGAGATTTGACCATGAAATTGGTTATGGAATTAAGTAGAAATAATATATTTGAGTTTGTGAGGATATGGGTGATATTTATCTTCGAAAATTTCTGGAATTCGGGCATGTGGGCCCTGGGACGAATTTTAAGAATCTTCCAATATGGGTTAGGTAATTACGCTAGTAGCTAAATTATGAACTTTTGAGTATATATGATTAAATTATATAATATCTGACTAGTTTGAGATTGTTCCGCATTGACTTGGGGATTTTAGAGCGGATTAGTGCACCGGAAGTGAGCATGAGAATAAGGTAAGTCTCTTGCTTAACCTTGTAAGAGGGAACTCATCCCGTTTAGTGTATCTTGTTGTGTATTACTTGTGTGGAGGTCTACATACGCACGAGGTGACAAGAGTCTGTGCGTAGCTATATTTTATGATATGTCCGAGTAGACTTAGATCCACATCATGCTTTTAATTGTATTGATGTGGTTATCTTGCATATTGACTGTCTTGAATAGATCTGAGACTAGAGATTTTAAAGTTTCAATTATCGACTTAGCCTTCTTATTTTGGAAAGTTGAGGAATACTTATAACTATGAAAAATCCATGTCCTCTTGTGTTGCAAGTACTTCCGCAAGGGAGGTAAACTTCTCTACTCTAATGGGATCGGGACATGTGCCTCGGTAGTATGCTAACACCACTCTTATGGGGTCGGTTGTTCACCTCGAAAGTATGATGGTAACACTATTCTTATGGGATCGAGTCGTTCGCCTCGGCAGTACTGAGTATCACTATTCTTGTGGGATCGGGCCGTTCGCCTCGGCAACTTTGTTCTTAATAATCGAAATGGGTTCCCGTTTAAATATAATAGAGTTAGGGTAACGGCCAGTTATGCGATGTTGGTGATGTGTTACGATCTCGTAGTTGCTTTTATTTGTCTCATTGATACCTGTTGTATTTTCACGTGTCTACTTTATGAACTTTCATTATTATTTTTTACCTCTAGTAAGTGTCAAGTCGACTCCTCGTCTTTACTTCTTCGAGGTTAGACTAGATACTTAATAGGTTCGTGTTGTTCTTCGTACCCACGCTACACTTCTAACTGATGTGCAGGTACTGAGACAGGTCCCACCAGTGGTCACGTGGGCGCGTAGCCGATCATCTACGGAGACTTAGGGGTGAGCTTCTTTCCTTGCTACGATCCGCAGCACCGAAGTATCCTTCCATATTATTTACTATCCCTGTATATTACTTTCGGACAACAGTTTTAGCAGTTTTGTATATTCTCTAGATTGCTCATGTACTTGTGACCACGAGTTTTGAGGATTTGGAGCAATTGTGTACTGTTGTACTTGTCATTTCTATCATCGCAGACTATGTGCTTATGATGTTGATATTTTTTTTTTAAAAGACTTATCACAGTTGCGTAAATTGGGTCGAGACAGTTTCTTTTGCACAAGCATTCACAATCTCCTTTTGGACATTTGAAGCAATCATCATATTATTCCATGGAGTATTTTCTAACACAAATTTTTTCACTTAATCATCTCTATTTGGATACCATTGCAAGAGTTCTAGAAAGTTTCCTCTTTTTGTAGATGTTCCACCTTCATTGTGGCCTCGAAAAGGCATTCCTTGTTTTAAGAAATCTTGTCACATCAATCGAAGCAGTCAACCGAAGTCGATACTCACTTTTAGCTTTCTCAGACTACTTGTCAAAAGAGGTTTAAATTGATTGTTCTTGATTCATTAAATCTCTCATTATTTTGAAACATCAATTGTGAAGACTATTCACTTCACAAATATGTGCATTAAGTCATTCTGTAGCTTTATTCCAAGCTTTAAAATCACTCTTTCTGAAAGAATCCCCAACCTTTCCATGTCCTCCATGCTCATTTTTAATAAGTAGCAACATAAGCAAAATACCACATCAACTTTAATACTATATTCTAACCAATCCGAATATGAAGTGCTAAATCACTCAGGATTAAATTGACGCATTAGTCCACCAAAATTTATTTTTGGAAATTTATGATTACGAGGTTGACATGGTCCTTCTTTAATATAATATCCCCTCACTCGGTCACGTAGATTAGGAAAATATTCTGAGATTTGTTTTCTTTCAGCAGAATCAGGTTTAAGATCCAAATTCAACATTTCATCTTTGTTTAATTCTGTTGAAGGCTTAATATTATCATGAATAATTGGACATGAAGAAGTACTTGGCAAATGAGAGCTAGTACCGGAACTTGGAGTTGGAATAGCCTTGAAAAATCTCGTGATATATATATATATATATATATATATATATATATATATATATATATATATATAAGAAGCAAAGTGTTCCCTGCAAAATTGATTTGGAATAAGATAGTCAGTCATCTATTTTATTAGAAATTCTCAATAACCATCTTCTCCACATTGAAATATTCAACTAAACTAGTTGCATATGAACCAACTTTATTATCAATATAAGTTTAATAAATTATCCCAAGAAAAGTATTTAAAAGCTCATAGGGTTACATTTTTTTTAAAAAAATTTAAGTATTTAAGACTTAAAGGTAGTAACTTTCTTCTCTATACCTTTATAATTGAGAGAAGAAAATGGTTCTTTTTCCTGACTTCCAACAAAAAACTTCAAAGAGAAAGAAATAAAGCATCCATAATGTATATGATGAGAAATTGTACCATTATTATAACTTATAATATAAAAATTACATGAAAATAGAGAATCATAACCATAGAGTCATAGATTTGTACCACCAAAATCAAGAAGAAGATTGATTGTAGGCCTTTGTTTTGATTTTTGAAACCCTAATTTTGAAGTTTGGGGTTGAAGAAGCTTCAATTTCTTTATCTGTTGTGTTCCCGAGAAGAATAAGACTCCCTTTGATTTTTTATGTTTTTGAAAAGAGTATAAAAGTCCATTAAGTCAATGAAGTATAATAAAAAAATATTTAAATGATTAAATGGGTCCATAACTTTTAGGGAACAGGAAAAAGATCCCTCTTTAATGAAAGGAACAAAGGGGGTCCCATGTGCTGATGTGTTACAAACTAATAGCATGTTTGGCCAAGCTGGAAAAATCTGCTTATTTTGAAAAAGAACCATAACTTGTATTTGGCCAAGCTTTTCAAAAGTGTTTTAAAGTATCAAATTATGAATTAGGACATGAAGAGATTTACTTAATAGTTAATATTATATGAATAAATAAATATAATCTCAAATATTTATTATTAAAGATAATAATTAAGTATTTTTATTTTATTTAAGTAAAACATAAAAATAAAATTAAAAAGTACTTTAGTTATTTCAAGATGATTTAAATATTTCAAAACATCATTTAACAAATATAAAAGCATTCATCCAAAATGTCACCATATATTAGAAAGTTATCCTAAAAATAAAAATAAAAATAAATATTAATATATTAGAAGAGTTCAATAATATAATGTCTAATTGTAATTATTAGGTTTAAAATAAGCAAGGTTATTTTACTATATACCATATTTTGCTAAGGGTATTCTTGGTAAGAAGAAAAGTCAAAACTTCTTTTGGGGAAAAGCTACTTTTTTGTACATCTCCAAAAATTATTTTTGCTTCTTCCCAAAAGCACTTTTTTCCCCAGAAAAGCTTGGCCAAACACCTCAAGTTGGGAAAAAGTGCTTTAGGGGGGGGGGGGGAGGAGGGAGGGAGAAGCTTGTCCAAACAGGCTATAAGAAAAGGACAAAAACGACTCCTACAACTCTAATAAAAGATAGAGTGGAAGTGGGGAATAAAACTCGGGTCTCCAGCACGGAACGAGAGTAAGATCACGTTTTCCACCACTAAACCTATAGCCTCTTTTAGTTTATGGGTTCATAGTTTAATATATAACCAATTTTCTCTCAATTTGTATAATATATGCTCGTTTTTTGTCGAAAGTTATGGGTTCAGTTGAACCCGTACCCAATATGCTAGATCCACCCTTGTTCACAGTGCTTATATTAGTTCACGTCGTAGAATTGAGAAATAATCAAGAGAGGAGTCTTAACTACACGTTTGAAATAATCATCGAGTGAATTTGAGAGAATTATTAGAAAATTATAGTGAATTAAACTAGATTTAAATCCCAAATAGCTATCATGCACCTATCATGTCATGACCCTTATTCCTCACATTGATAAGAAACCAACTTTGTGAACCTCTGGTTCTTTGCAGCCAACTGTCGATTGCTTTACTTTAGTAGTTAATCATAGTTCGTAATCAATCCAAATCAAGTTCTGATCATCATGAATAGCAGTTAAACAAGAAACTACTAGAGCATTGTTTAAACTTAATCCCCGTGGAGAAGATAATTTAACTATACTATCTTTGGCTAGCGAGCATCAATTTCATGATGTGTTTTGCGCTCGTCAAATTTTGACATCAAATTTTGACGGATAAAAAACATAATAAATACAATAAACTAACATTTAAGCTTAAACACACGTAAAATGCAATAATTAGAGTGCAAACTATGACTAAAACACATATTTCTAGTCTACCATCAACACCCCCACATTTAAACCATTGCTCGTCGTTGAGTAATCAAAATGCACTTCACATAGAGACGACCTTCTTATCAGACAACTTCCCTAACTGATAGGCTATAATCTCGTAATTTAGTCACTTATTGCACTCTAATTAATTGCATTTTACTTGTATGTGAGCTTTAATTGGTAGTATTTTGTACTAATTGTGTATTTTATACCTTGTAGGAGTGATTCCGAGCTACATAGATGTTATGGAGCTAATTCGAGTAATTTGGAGCTTTGAAGTCTGAGTAAACTCCCAAGGGATTAATTCGGGATCATGTTCTAGGGTCGAGGACCAAGTCTGGACGTCAAAATTCGAGATTCAATCCGTACTCTGAGAAAATTACACTAGTGCGGTGCGTAGCACGCCGCGGCTGTGCAAATTCCCTGATGCCTGTCAGAATCAGCTCTCTGGATTTCCCCACTAATGCCCCGAATGGCGCGTCGCCCCATGCAGTGCGCCTGTGCAATTTTTACAGAGTAATTTTTCTATTTCGGCTAGGAGAAGGTGATTTCGTCTGGGCCCGACCCTACTTGGTATAAATACATGGAAAAATATTATTTTCTGGACTTTTGACACATATTCGACCTAAGGATACTAAGGAAGAGTTAGAAGAACATGAGCACAAGGATTTCATCATTCCTTCCTCACTCAAGACATGAGTTTGGATTGAATTTATGTTTTCCATTACTGTAACTATATTTGTGATGAATTGATCCATATCTATGGAGTAGTTCCCTTTAAGGTTTGATGAATTTGGTATATAGAAATTTTCTTGTGGATGATAACTCTAGTTTTATGTATTGAAGCATTTTTCGATTATTTAGTTATTGCATCTATAGTCACTTGTTCATTTAATCGAGAGAGGCATAACTTGTGATATCTTTGCATTATATTGTTGGTTGAGTTCATAGATTTTTCTTAGCAATCGAAAGAGGCTAATTGAATCGTTGATTAAACCTAGTTAGGAGAATAATCAAAAGAAGTTTTCCTAAAGAGCAATCCACTACGCATTCTTGCATATCTTCATGTGCTTAAATTGGTTCATCTCGTGAGGCTAAGACTTATTCGAGAGAGGAGTTTTTGCTGAACATTTGAACTAATAATTGAGTGAATTCGATAGACTCACTTAAACATTAGAAGTAAATTATCTAGAGTTAGATCCCAAACAATTATCTTGTACCTATCCTGTCAACCCCTATTTCCTCCCATTGATAACTTCTTTGCTTATCTTTATTTCGATTGTCATTAGTCAATAGCTTTATATTCTTAGTTAATTTTAGTTAGACATCTTATAAATCTCAATTGTTGATCATCTTGGATAGATATCAAGCTAGAAACTACGAGAATATTGTTTAAATCCAATACTTGTAGATACGATATTATACTATATTATATTTGATTAGCGAGCATAATTTAAGTGTGTGCTTTGCGCTCGTCAAATTTTGGCACTATTGCCGGAGATTAGCAATCAATAGTGTTTGAAATAGTTTGTAGTGCTAATTTAGGAATTTTTCTTTTTATTTAAATTATTTTTCTCTTTTATGTTTGGTTTTTTTTACTGTGCGCAGGTGAGAGGTTTAGATTGGTGCATGACTCGAGCTTCTACTAAAGAAGTGCTACCATACGAGCCAGAGATAGAAAAATAACTGCGACAGTTGAGGAAGGAGAGAAATCTCAGTGAGACGGTAGAAAAGGTTGGGCAATCCTCAACCAAAGATATGGCTAGAATCGGTGAAGATAATGTGGATTTGGCTGCGAGAGAAGCAGCCCAACGAAGAGAACAAGCTGCACGGGATGCTGAGGAAGTAGCTATTGGAGATGTGCAAATTATCTATGAAGAAGAGAGGGGTCGTAGAATTGCTCAAAATCAACCCGTGGGTGTTGACCAGTTCGAAAATATAGCTCCCATGCCTGGGAGACTACTTGGCGATTATGTTAGACCGATTTACAATCAAGGATTATCAAGTGTGAGACCACCTCCAGTTGCAGCAAAAAACTTTGAATTAAAGCAAGGGTTGCTTCAAACTCTTTAGAACTGATGTGTTTTCAGAGTGAAGCCAAACGAAGATCCAAATATAAATATAATGGACTTAGAGGAGATTATGAATACTTTTCAATATAATGGTGTGTCACAAGATGCAGTGTATTTAAGGGCATTCCCCTTCACGCTCAAAGATGATGCAAAATGGTGGCTTCGAAGCTTGCCCACGGGATCAATTAGAACTTGGGAGGAGATGACCAGAAAATTCCTTGATAAATATTTCTCCTCAGCTAAAACGGGAAAGTTTAGAAGAGAAATCCATAACTTCTGCCAGAAAGATATGGAAACTATTTTTGAAGCGTTGGAGAGGTTTAAGGAGATTGTTCGAAGGTGTCAACATAGCGAAATTGAACTCTGGATGCAACTCCAGGATTTTTGGGATGGATTGACACCGGCCTCGCGTAGAACATTGAGCAATGCAGCGGGAGGTCCGTTGATGAAGAAGACTCTAAAAGAGATAGTTACAATTCTTGATGAGTTATCTGAAGATGCAAATTGGTGGCCCTCTGAGAGTGCTGAAAGAAGAAGAGCAAGTGGTGTTCACCAAGTTGATGCTAACACATCTGTGCAGGTACAACTTGATGCTATGGTCAAGGATATAAGGAAGGTGACTTTAGCCTCAATACAAAGTGAACCTCATGCAGCTTGTGATATATATGGAAGAGGACCCCCTACTCATGAGCGTCAAGCATCAGCTGAGGAAGTAAATATTGTGGGAAACTATAATTTCAATGCAATGGGTCAGAGGCACCCCGAATTTTCATGGATTTCACCTGGAGGTACCATAAGTGTATGGAAACAAAATAACTCTAGACCCCAGGGACAAGAATCTCCAGCATACCAAAATCAGCAGAGGCAGCAATTTCAGCCTCAACAACCTATTCATCCTGGTCTAGAGGATCTAATCAAGGCTTTCATTATCAAGACAAATGAGAGGTTGGACGATCATGGAGCAGGTATCAAAGAATTGGGCACTGGTCTTCAACATCTGGAGAGACAAGTGTGATAAATTGCAACAATATTATCTGAATGGATTTCAGGCACTCTCCAGATTGACACTAAAAAGAATCCCAAAGAAACAGTGAATGTTGTAACTCTGAGAAACGGGCAAGTGTTTAAAGATCCCACCCCGATCCAAAAAGATGTGAAACTTGAAGAAGAAAGTGGGGAGAAGATGAAGAATGATGTTGATAAGAAGAAGAAAGGCAATAAGGCAACTGAAGAAAAAGAAGAAGGAAGAGAATTCGAGAAGGGAGGAATCTGAAGAGAGCAAGCATATGCCTGCTTTACCTTTCTCTCAAAAGTTAATATAGAGAAAAGCTGGACAAGCAGTTTGAGAGATTTCTAGATATGTTAAAACAGGTTAATGTAAAATTTCCATTCACATATATGCTCTCAGAAAAGTCATCCTATGCCGAATATTTGAAGGAGATCCTTACAAAGAAGAGTAAAATCAAGGAGACCTTAGTGGGGAAGCTCACAGAGCATTGCAGCATGATATTGCAAAACAAACTCCCACAAAAGTGTGGAGATCCAGGGAGTTTTACTATACCTTGATCCTTAGGCTTTCTTAATTTTGATAAGTCATTATGTGATTTTGGTGCCTCAATTAATTTAATGCCTCTGTCTATTTATAGGAAACTGGAGAAGGAGATTTGAGAGATAAGGTAGGTGCTAATATTTTTGCAGCTGGCAGACCAAACGACTTTGATACCTGAGGGGATAGTGGAAGAAGTGTTAGTTCCGGTAAATTAGTTTGTATTTCATGTAGACTTTATAGTGGTGAATATGGAGGAAAACAAGGAGGTCCCCCTCATCCTAGGAAGACCATTATTAGCAATGTGTAGAGAAATATTGGATATACACGAGAGGAAACTCATACTTAGAGTGGGTGAGGAGACGGTGACTTTTGATATAAATGTAGAAAAGGGGGCACAAAAAGAAAAACCAGCTGCGAGTACTGAGTGGAAAGTAAAGGGCTAAAGGGAGAAGGTTGTGCTGAGTGAGAAAGGTAAGTGTGGGGTGTACCCCAAGAAGGCTAAGTAGAAGTTGTCTGCATGGATGTGCGCATTAGTTTGAAGGCTAGGAATGGATTCCAACTTCGACTCAGACCCTGACTAGATGTTTAGGGAAGTTTCCTTTACCTTATGCTTTCTAATTATGTGTGATGGGGACATGCCACAACTTAAAGTGTGGGATTGGGGATAAGTGTATGTTGTATGTATGTAGGTATATTTGTTTTCTTCTTGTTATTGTAGTAGTTAGAGATAGAAAAAAATTGAAAAAACCATAAAAATCAAAAAACATTCAATTTTTCCCGATGATGGATATCATTCGACAGGTTTCTCGAGGGATTAAAGTTGAAAGAAAAAGACAAAAAAAATTTCTTTTGTAGGTAGTGTAATAATTCCCCCTTGGTTTTTCTTTGTGCCGCGGTTCTTTTTCAAGGGTTTTGTTTGAACTGGGTGTAGTTAGTTTTTAGATTTTTAGAAGTCAGAAACCCTGTGCTATGATTTGAATTGAAGACAATATCTCTTAACTTTATTGTACCTTGAGAATAGTCAGTACTTTAGTTGTGACACTTAGGCTCAGTTTTTGACTCTTGTATAAGTACCTTGAATTGTATGAGCTTAACTTTGCTTAACTGCATTGACTAGAGTGTCTGGATAGACCAATCTTAAGTGAGTTATGTGCCATGTGTTTGTGAGGTTTTCTGTTATTCTGTGCATTGCATTTGATGTCTAGAATTTTCCCCGTGTGTTTGCAAAGCGAAATAGTAGTTTTATTCAGTCTTGGAAGTGATTTAGGCATTTCTTTGTTAAGCCAGTTATAAGCTTTTACCCACCTAATTGTTATGTATCTTAGTTACCCCCTTTGAGCCTGCAATCTCATTTCTTTGGCAACCACAATGCAAACCTTACCCATTTATTTGAATTGACCATCTATTTGAACCTTGTACGTCTTGTGAGCACTTGAATTGTTATGAACTTTGTAGAAGTTGAAGTGTGGGGTGGTTGGTTTGGCTTTTGAGTGGAACTAATGAAAAAAGGAGAAAGGTGCACTGTTTTGAAAAGTAAGAGCCACTTGAATTGAAAAATAAAGAAAAATAATTAGTGTAGTATTGTGCAAAATATTCCTTGATAAGTGGTAGAAACTCTTGATGTAGTTGTGCTTAAAGAAGTAGGGAGTTAATGTATATTGATGTGAAGGTGGAGTTCTGGTTTGACATAAGTGTTGGGTTTTGAACAATGAAATGTATGTATTAAAGTGCTTAGGGAGGTGTAGTCACTCTTATATCTAAATGTATCATACTCGTCCCGCAGCCTACAACCAATTAAAGTCCCACTCGATCTTTGACTAAATGAACTCAACTAGTAGAGTATTACACTACGGGAAAGCCTATGATATGTCTTTTGTGGCATATGAATGTTGTTTTTGGAGAGTGAGCAAATTCTTTCTATCTTGAGTTCCTAATAGTTCTTAGTTTCTATTGTGTATGGAACTACTCTCTATTGTTGTGAGGGAACTTGATTCATGAAGGAAAGGTAATTCGTTACCCTCTTTGTTAGAGTAAGTGAGCGGGTTATAAATAATGCATGGTGCTTTTGAGTCAAATCTTGAGGCGAGGATATTACGGTATTGTACTTAATATGTTTTAAATATTCCTGATGTAATGAGTTATGAGAGTTGTTTAAAAAGGTCGTGTCTTTATAAAGTGTAGTTTGATTGCTCGAGAACGAGCAACGATTTAAGTGTGGGGTGTTGATGGTAGGCTAAAATCTCGTATTTTAGTCGCTTATTGCACTCTAATTAACTGCACTTTACTTGTGTTTGAGCTTTAATTTGTAATTTTTTGTACTAATTGTGTGTTTTATGCCTTGTAGGAGTGATTCCGAGCTATGTAGATGTTATGGAGCTAATTCGAGTGGTTTGGAGCTTTGAAGTCCGAGTAAAAGCCCAAGGGATTAAGCCGGGATTATGTTCTGGGGTCGAGGACCAAGTCTGGACGTCAAAATTCGAGATTCAATCCGTAATCTGATAAAAGTACACTAGTGCGGCGCGTCGCGGCTATGCGAATTCCATGCTGCCTAGAATCAACTCTCTGGATTTCCCCACTAATGCCCCACATGGTGCGTCTCCCCATGCGGCCTGTGCAATTTTTACAGAGTAATTTTCCTATTTCGGCTAGGAGAAGGTGATATTGTCTGGGCCCAACCTTACTTGGTATAAATACATGGAAAATGTTACTTTCAGGACTTTTGACATATATTCGACCTAAGGAGACTAAGAAGGAGTTGGAAGAACATGAGCACAAGGATTTCATCATTCCTTCCTCACTCAAGACACGAGTTTGGATTGAATTTATGTTTTCCATTACTTTAACTATATTTGTGATGAATTGCTCCGTATCTATGGAGTAGTTCCCCTTTGGGTTTGATGGATTTGGTGTATTGATATTTGTTTGTGGATTATAACTCTAGCTTTATGTATTGAAGCATTTTTGGATGATTTAATTGTTGCATCTACAGTCACTTGTTCCTGTCTCGAGAGAGACATAACTTGTGTTATCTTTGCATTATATTGTTGGTTGAGTTCATAGATTTTTCTTAGTGATCGAAGAGGCTAGTTGAATCATTGATTAAACCTAGTTAGGAGAATAATCGAAAGAGGTTTTTACTAAAGACCAATCCACTACGCATTCTTGCATATCTTCACGTGCTTAAATTGGTTCATCTCGTGAGGCTAAGACTTATCGAGAGAGGAGTTTTTACTGAACGTTTGAATTAATAATTGAGTGAATTCGAGAGACTCACGTAAACATTACAAGTGAATTATCTAGAGTTAGATCTCAAATAATTATCTTGCACCTATCCTATCAACCCCTACTTCCTCCTACTGATAACCTCCTTGCTTATCTTTGTTTCAATTGTCATTAGTCAATAGTTTTAGATTCTTAGTTAATTTTAGTTAGACATATTATAAATCTCAATTGTTAATCATCTTGGATAGCGAGCAAGCTAGAAACTACGAGAATATTGTTTAAATCCAATCCCTATGGATACGATATTATATTATATTATATTTGATTAGCGAGCATAATTTAAATGTGTGTTTTGTGCTCGTCGTTAACGCGTCATGCCAAGAATATTTAAAGCAGACTAAGAACTATATCATAACATCCTAGCCTCAAGACTCGACTCACGCGCACCACGTATTGCAAAACCTACTCACTTGCTCTAACTTAGAGAACAAAGACATTACCTTTCCTTCGCAAATCATGTTCCCTCACAACAAATATAGAGAGTATTCCACACACAATAAAATTGAAGAACACATAGGAACTCAAGATAGAAAAAAATTCACTCACTCTTTGAATTAAAATCCATGTGCCACAGAAGAGCACCATATGCTTGCACGTAGTGTATTACTCTACTAATTGAGCTCATTCAGTCAGGGATCAAGTAGAACTTTAATTGTTTGTAATGTAGGTTGCAGGACGGGTAGGATAGATTTGAATATAGTGTAATACTCGACCCCCAACTCTTAACCTAGACTCAAACCCCGACCCTCGACCCCGATACTCGGCCTTGACCCTCGACTTGGTACTCGACCCCAACTCAGACCCTGAGCACGACCCCCTACCCCCGACACCACACCTTGTCCCCCACCCTAACCACGATCCCGACCCTGACCACAACCTCGACCCTAACTCAAAATATGAAAAAAAAATCAGTTGCTTCAAAATTCTTTGGCAAAATACATAAAGACCCCATTAAATTTGTCCAAAAAATATGTAAAACACTTAAATTAAATGGATGATTTTTTGCATGCCTAAACATATTGTGAGCGAATTTTATTCCACCCTAATAAGCGCATAACACAATAAAAATATAAAAAGGTGGGCCCTTTATTTTCTTTCTTCGGATATCTTCAACGAACCCCTTCTTTCTCCTTATCCCCCTTTCTTCTTCCGATATGTTTTTGTTTTCTTGAGAGGGTAAGGGGGAGTGCTGGAATCTGACTCACTTCTGGTGGATTTCATTATTTTCCAATCATAATTTTTTTTGTTCCTCTCCCTCTTCGTTCCGAAAGCAAAACGTCTTCCTCCTTAAAGGCTGAAAACAGTCTTATGTTTCCTTGAGTTACTAGTTACTCCCATGGCAATCTTCGGTGATGAACTTTAATGAGGGAAAGAAATGTCCGATTGAACGTGGAAAAGGATTATAAGTGTATACGGTAGAAACCAAACTCATCTATTGCATGACAGATCAGGGATGAAACACTATGGATTGTAGATCGATCCTGGATTCCATAGAACCTAGGCAAGAGGTTAGAACATGCGTCTTCAATCTTATCGAGGCCGTGACCTCGGAACTGACCCGACTCTGAATTAGCTCGAGAAAACATTATCGAACCAAAATAATGTAAGGCCAAAATATCCGTAACCGGTCGGATATCACGGAGGGAGTATCGACATGTATTAATGAAACCGATTAATTAGCAAATCATGATATTTTTTACCTTGTATAGAATTGTACCTAAAGTAGGACTCCTCTACTATATAAAGGGGGTCTAATTATTTGTAAAGTAAATTATAACACGCATCCCAAAGCAATATTCTGTTATTTCTAGTTATCTCATTACTCTGTTCTGGCATCGATTGTAGCATTTTTGACTCGAGGGAGACCAACCTTCAAGGCCATGATTGTTCAACTTGTGTGGTTTGCATTTACTTTTTTATCATCAATTTCAATTTTAATCTGATTTCTCATTTTTTACCAAGTTATATCGTGTCACGACCCAAAATCCATTAAGGTCGTGATGGCGTTGGACCCCACTGTCAGGCAAGCCAACACTTAATAAATAAATAAAATCTTTATTTTAAAATTCTCGAAGTCATTCTTTTTTTCATTTTCTTAAATAATAAGCGAACTTCCACTGAGAAATTAACAATATCTATGTCAAATTTAAATAGTGAATACATCCCATAATTATCCCAGAACCCGGTGTCATAAGTGCATGAGAAAATTTTCTAGGAATTTTACATGTACTACAATACTTGTCTGGAATACAAACTGGACAAGGAATTTAAAATAAGATACAATACATCTGAGGAAGACTCTGCCGGCTGCGGGTCATCTCCGGATGGTGCAGCTCGTCTAAGTCTCCAAGTCAGCCACATCACTGCGTCAAGCAGGGCCACTAGCTATGAATGTACCTACGCAATAAAAATGCACAGCAAGTGTAGCATGAGGACGAAAACAACGTGTACTCAGTAAGTATCCCGCCTAACCTCGAAGAGGTAGTGATGAGAGGTCGACTTGACACTTACTAGAGGTCAAATTAATATAATCAATGTGTGACACTAAGCATGGGTATCATAGGAAATTTAACAAGTAGCGACAGGAAATAACAACTTCTTTCACATTTAATATTCTTAAATCCTCGTCATTTCAGTTGACCATTTAAAATCTCCAGGCCAGTAATCAGGTAAATTCCTCCTCACAAGGTTAGAAAGTAGCTACGCACGGAATCTCGTCACCTTGTGTGTACGTAGCCCCCACAAATATTAGCACATATTTAATTAGTTCACCTATGGGGACAATTCCCCCTCACAAGGTTAGAAAGGAGACTTACCTCGCTCCAAAATTCCATAACCGGCTTCCAAGCCCTTCCGACGACTCCAATTGATGCACAACGCCCCAAAACTATTCAAATAGCGGGCAAACCAATAAAAATTCACTCTAATACTTTTAACAATTCAAATTATATAAGTTCCTAACTCCGCTCTAAAAGTTGACCAAAATGCCCTCGGGCCCACGTACCCGGATTCCAAAATTTCTCGAAGATAAATTATACCCATAGCTTTACTAACTCAAATATACAATTTACTCTAATTTTCATGCTTAAATTCATGGTAAAAGTCCAAAATTCCAAATTTATACCAATTTTCCATGTCTAAATCCATGTAAGATCACATATTTAACTCAAAAATAGGAAGAAATCACTTACCTAGTGTTACTTGGTGAAAATCCCTCCTTGAGCTCTCCAAAATCGTCCAAGCCAAATGAAAGAAATGAAATAGATGGGCCAAAACTCATTTTTAAAACAATCTGCCCAGGTGCTTCATCGAGTTGTACCTTGCGCTATGCAGGTTGTACATCCTATTACAATTTTCCCCTGTTGTACACCTACTATTGAAACGCTCATAACTCCTTGTATAAATATACAAATGACAAACGATTTGAAGATTTAGAAACTAGACTCAAAGATATTTCATTTGATAGGATGTACACCATATAACTCTTTATATATTCCGAGATATGAGCTTCCAAAGTCGGCTCTATGCATCAGAAAACTCTGTCGAAACTGCTTCACCTGCCAGAATCAATCAATCATAACATTCTGATCGAATGTCCAAATCATGAATGGTTTAACTTTCTGGAAACTAAAATGAAAGGGCTACAACTTTTGTATTTTACATATTTTCATATTACGTATACATTTTGATATATATGCGTCCAAAGTCAGCTCTGCGATCGCACCAATTACTATCCAAAACCAGCTGTTGCAGCAGAAAATCAGCAACTCCTTTGTCCGAAATTTATTTCGTTAACCTTCCGAAATCCACCCGAGACCCTCGGGACCTTAACCAATTATACCAACATGTCCCAAAACATGATGACCTCGCTCGAGGCCTCAAATCACATCAAACAACGTCGAAATCATGAATCGCACCCCAATTCAAGCTTAATGAACTTTAGAACTTGAAACTTCTACATTCGATGCCGAAACCTATCAAATCACGTCCGATTGAACTCAAATTTTTCACACAAGTCTCATTCAACATTACGGACCTTCTCCAACTTTCGGAATCGCATTCCGACCCCGATTTCAAAATTTTCACTTACGGTCGAATTTTTCAAAAACCTTCAAATTTATATCTTTAGCCAAATGACTCCAAAATAACCTACGGACATCCAAATTCAATTCCGATCGCGCTCCCAACTCCAGAATCACCTTACAGAGCTATTCCCAGACTTAGAATCCCAAACGGACATCTATATCATTGAAATTCTTTTCGACCCAGACTTATGAAATTCCTTCTAAAATGCTAACTTCCACAATATATGCCGAAATGCTCCCGGGTTATCCAAATCCCAATCCGAACATACGCCCAAGTCCGAAAGCATCATACGAACCTGCCGGAACCTTCAAATCCTTATTCCGAGGTCGTTTACTCAAAATTCCAATCTTAATCAATTCTTCTAACTTAAGGCTTCCGAAATGAGAATTTTCTTTCCAATTTGGCTCCGAATTTCCCGAAATTCAACTCCGACCACGCCTACGAGTCATAATATCTGACACGAAGCTGCTCATGTACTCAAACCTCCAAACGACGCACTAGAGCTCAAAACGACTGGTCGGGTCGTTACATATCGTGTATCCTTAAAACCACGTATAAATTAAATTGTTATCCGATTTTGAGGGTAAATAGTTTGGCGCCCACCGTGGGGATAAGGATAATAGTGGTTATTTGATACAAATCTCCATAACACACACTTCTTTACTCTTGATCTTTGAAGTGTTTTTAATTCCACGCTAAAATACAAAAATCTAACTCTCAATCAGCACCTCTGCATGTTGATAATGAGTCTGGTCACCAAGGTGAAAACAATAACATAGTGCCTGATAACGAGATACCACCTGCTGATCCCGCTGGAATTCCGGTCCAGATTCGATTGACGTTAATTCGCATGTGGCTAACGATTCCAACTTGCCTACTGACCCCAAAAATAGCGTTCATGGTGGAGCCCCGTTGGCAACTCGAAACACACAGAACGTTGAAGGGGACGAGATCAGTCAACGAGTGATCTTCGAAATATTGCAGTCGCAACAGGCGGTGATAGCTCAGTTACAGAACCAAAGTCGTGCACTAAGCAGGGTTGAGCCCAATCCACTTCGAGAAGTCACCCACAGGGATGAACTAGTCGTATAAAGGTTGAACGAACACGAATCGGGGTCTAACCCTGAGATCATAAAGATGCTCGAGGTGCTGACAATACGGATAGAATCAGGGGAGAAGAAAATCGAGGCTAACGAAAAAAAGGTGGAAACCTACAATTCCAGGGTAGACCAAATCCAGGAGCACCTCTGATATTGAAGGGCCTGGATTCCAGGAAGTTCGTGCATAATCCTTTTCCTCCGAGCGCGGTTCTGAAACCGATCCCCAAGAAGTTCTGTATGCCCAAAATACCAAAGTACAACAGAACAACCGACCAAACGAGCATGTAACCTATTATACATGTGCAATCAAAGGAAATTATCTGGAGGACGATGAGATCGAGTCTGTTCTGTTGAAAATATTTGGGGAGACCCTATCAAAGGGAGCTATGATATGGTATCACAACTTACCTCCTAATTCTATTGACTAATTTGCTATGCTTGCAGATTCTTTCGTAAAAGCACGTGCAGGTTCCATCAAGGTCGAGACTAGGAAATCAGACCTTTTTGAAGTCAAATAGAAGGATAACAAGATGCTCAAAGAGTTCATGTTCTAGTTTCAAATGGAACGAATGGATATTCCGTTGGTCGCTGATGATTGGGTTGTTCAAGCTTTCACTCAGGGACTTAATATTCAAAGCTCGGTGGCTTCGCAACAGCTGAAGCAAAACATAATATAATACACGTCTATTACATGGGCCGACGTACATAACTGGTATAAATCAAAAATCAGAGTCAAAGATGATCAACTCGGGGGCCCTTCGAGGTCTGTCTATCCTGTAAGAACCCTTGATAGAGTCAAGAGAGATATCGATCGTGAACCGAGGCCAAACAGGGATCGGTATCAGCCATATAACGGAGATCAAAGAAGCAGCGGGCCTGGGCGAAACTCCATGAGAAACGAAAGGAGGAATGATCGAGGTCAAAGCAGTCGAGGACTTATGACCAAAAATGGCTTCGACAGGTCCATCAGGCCTAAAGACGCACCAAGGCTATCGAAATACAACTTAAATGTCGATGTTGTCGCCATTGTATCAACTATCGGGTGCATCAAAGATACCAAATAGCCTCGACCTCTACAGTTCGATCCAACCCAAAGGGATCCTAACCATATGTACAAATATTATGGCACTCACGGTCACAGAACAGAAGATTGTCGGCAGCTGAGAGAGGAAGTAGCTCGTCTATTCAACAATGGGCATCTTCAAGAATTCTTGAGCGACCGAGCCAAGAATCATTTCAGGAACATGGATTCTAACAAACAGGCAGAACAATAAGAACCCCAACACGTCATCAACATGATCATTGGTGAGGTTGATATCCCACAGTGGCCGACGTTGAAACGCACCAAAGTATCCATCACTAGGGAGAAATGAACTCGAGACTACATATCGGAAGGAACTTTATCTTTCAATGACAAGGATGCAGAAGGGATCGTGCAGCCCCACAATAATGCACTGGTAATATATGTACTCGTAAATAAAATTTGAGTTAAACATGTGTTAATTGATCCAGGTAGCTCGGCCAACATCATTCCATCAAGGGTCGTGGAGCAGCTCCGTCTACAAGACCAAATCGTGCCTGCAGTTCGAGTTCTAAATGGATCCAACATGGCATGTGAGACCACTAAAGGCGAAATAACATTACCAGTGAACACCGGACCATCCAAGAGACTAAATTTTATGTGATCGAAGGGGACATGAGGTACAACTCTCTATTTGGAAGGCCATGGATCCACAACATGAGGGTGGTGCCTTCGACACTAGACCAAGCATTGAAATTCCCAACACTTGGCAGAGTTAAAACAGTCTACGGTGAACAACCGACTGCAAAGGAAATGTTTGCGGCTGAAGAGGTGATGCTGGCGGCTATAGTTTCAACATCGAAGGTCCCAAACCAGATGGTCAAAAATAGGGCCAACTAGCAATCATTAATACCATATTCAGCATATTCGGACAAACAAAAAGAAGTCGACGATGATGATTATGGGGTTCCATGATCTTTTATAGCCCCTGATGGTTCTGACACAACTAAATTGATGGCGAGGAACTAGAACAAGTCATATTGTGATAAATCTTTCCCGATCGAAAGGTATACCTGGGCACGGGGCTAAGCTTCGAGCTCAGGGAAAAACTCATTCAATTTCTTATAACAAACGAATATTGTTTCACTTGGTCCCACCTCGATATGATAGGCATCCCAACAGAGATAACCACTCACAAGTTGAGCCTGGACCCGAATTTTCATCCAGTTAAACAGAAGAGGAGACCCCAATCCCAGATCAAGCATGCTTTAATCAAGGATGAGGTATCTAAACTTCTTTAAATAGGGTATATTCGGGAGGTCAAATACTCGGATTGGTTAGCAAGCTAGTGGTAGTCCCTTTGTCCCTAAAAAAAGGGAATAAAATAAGAATGTGTGTAGACTACAAAGATTTGAATAAGGCATGCCCCAAAGACTCTTTCCCTTTACCCAACATCGACCGTATAATCGATATCGTGGCCGGCCACGAGATCCTCAATTTTCTCAATGCCCATTCCGGGTACAACCAAATTCGGATGGACCTGGGTGATCAGGAAAAAACTTCATTCATCACTAAATACGGCACATACTGTTATAATGTAATGTCGTTTGGATTAAAAAATGTTGGTGCTACTTACCAACGCCTAGTAAATTGGATGTTCGATGAATAAATAGGAAAATCAATGGAAGTTTACATTGATGACATGTTAGTTAAGTCATTGCGAGCAAAAGACCATTTAAAACATTTGCAGGAAACCTTCAGCATACCAAAGCAGCACAATATGAAGCTGAACCTAGAAAAATGTGCGTTCGGAGTTAGGTCGGGTAAGTTCCTCGGATTCATGGTATCCAATCGGGGAATCGAGATAAATCCCGATAAGATCAAAGCCATCGAATATATCCTGGTCGTGGACAACGTAAAAGCCATGCAAAGGTTAACCGGGCGAAAAGCCACCTTGGGCGATTTATTTCGAGGTCGTTCGACAAGAGCCACCGATTTTTTGCACTATTAAAAAAGAAGAACATTTTCTCATGGACCCCGAAATGGAAACAATCTTTAAAGGAACTCAAGAAGTATTTATTGAGACCGTCCCTACTTCACACACTGAAGGCAGACGAACAACTGTACTTGTACTTGGCAGGCTTGGAGATAGCGGTAAGTGGAGTCCTAGTTTGGAACAGAAAGGTATGCAATTTCCAATTTACTATGTTAGTAGGACCTTAGGTGAGGCCTAAACTAGGTACCCTCACCTGGAAAAACTGGCGCTCCCTTTGCTAAGCGCCTCTAGGAAGCTAAAACCGTACTTCTAATGTCACCCCATATGTGTCGTAACTACTTACCCGTTGAGGAATGTTATGAATAAGCCCGAACTCTCAGGCTGATTAGCCAAATGGGTCGTTGTAATAAGTGGGTACGATATTGAGTATCGACCTCGGACCACCATTAAGTCTCAAATTTTGGTAGACTTTGTGGCCAACTTTAACCGGACCTAATACCCAAGGTCGAAAGAGAGTTATTGGTTAACTCAGGAACTTCCTTGGGAATCTGGACCCTCTTAACGGACGGCACCTCAAACGCAAAGGGGTCCGAACTTGGCATCGTACTAAAGCCACAAGCAGGTATTATAATTATACATTCTATTAAGACTGTGAAATTGACTAACAACGAGGCCATGATTGCAGGCCTTGAATTAGCCAAGATCTTGGGGGCATAGGTGATCGAAACCAAGTGCGACTCCCTCCTTGCGGTAAACCAAGTCAATGGAACATTCGATGTCAGAGAAGAACGAATACAAAGATACTTGGAAAAATTACAGGTGACATTACATCGGTTCAAATAATGGACTTTGAAACACATACCTCGGGATCAAAACAGCAAGTCGATGCCCTCGCTAACTTGGGGTCGTCGGTCGAAGACAACGAGTTCAACTCGGGAGAAGTCGTACAACTTATGAGATCGGTGGTGGAAGAAGGACATGCCGAGATCAACTCGACGAGCCTAACTTGGGATTGGAGGAACAAATACGTGGAATATCTCAATTCCGGTAAACTATCCTCGGATCCAAAAGAGTCGAGGGCCCTGCGTACAAAGGCGGCCCGATTTAGCCTATACGAAGATGGAACCTTGTTTAGAATAAAATTTGATGGCCCACTAGCAATATGTCTAGGGCGAGGGGATACTGAGTAAGTATTGAGTGAAATCCACGAAGGTACCTGTGGAAATCATTCGGGTGCCGAATCAGTGGTTCGAAAAATAATCAGAGCTTGTTATTACTGGATCGACATGGAAAAAGACGGAAATGAGTTTGTTCAAAAATGTGATGAATGCCCAAGACATGATCTGATGATCCATCGACCCGGGGATCTACTGCATTCGGCTTTGTCATCATGGTCGTTCATAAAGTGGGGAATAGACATCTGTAACGATCCGGTCTGCCGTTACGTAGAACCTGCATTTTTAATTACTATTCTCGACTTGTCATAGGTTGGTATACTATTATTGATGTGTTAGAGTTAGTAGGATTGAAATCAGAATGGTTGTAGTGAGAGTTTAGTCGCTTAGTCTTTAAAAATAGCCTTAGAGTTAGAAAAGTCAACTGAGAGTTGACTTATTGGGAAATGACCTCGGGATGCAGATTTTATGGCTCGGATAGCTTCGGTAGGTGATTTGGGACTTAGGAGTGTGTTCAGAATATTTTTGTGATGTACGGCGTAGAATTAGGCTTGAATTGGCGAAAGTTAGTTTTTGGTGATTTTCGGTCGGCAGTGGAAAATAGGCTATCGGGGTCGGAATGCAATTTCATAAGTTGTAACAGGTTCGCAATGTCATT
Source organism: Nicotiana paniculata (assembly GCA_005239505.1). Classification (NCBI taxonomy): domain Eukaryota; kingdom Viridiplantae; phylum Streptophyta; class Magnoliopsida; order Solanales; family Solanaceae; genus Nicotiana; species Nicotiana paniculata. The sequence continues at coordinate 18,396 of MDKI01104042.1, read as the reverse complement.
TTGGATGTGTCTACAAAATTTCAGGTCAATCAGAGTTGTTTTGGATAGTTTCGGCATCGTTGGTGGATTTTAGAAATTTCAAAGTTCTTAGGCTTGAATCCAATGTAAATTTGGTGTTTTGAGGTTACTTTGGGTGTTTTGAGAGTGAAACTAAGTTTTAATAATCAATTATAATATGTTGGTAACTTTGGTTGGGGTCCCGAGGGACTCGGGATTGATTTCGGATGGTTAAAGGAAATTCGGAGTTGAAAAAAAATGCAACAAACAACTGCTGAAGTTTTCCCACAGTGATTTCCGCACCTGCGAAAGTTTGACCGCAGGTGCTGGCCTGCAGGAGCGAGAAGGGCACCGCAGGTGCAGAAGATTGGTTGGGCGAGAAGTTTCCGTAGGTGCGAGTAAGTTGCCGCACCTGCGAGGCCGCAGGTGCGGGAGGTCGATCGCAAGTGCGGAGTTGGGCCGTTTAATAAAAAGTCGCAGGTGCGGTTATTTTGACCGTAGGTGCGAGATAGGGGCCACAGGTGCGGTCCCGCAGGTGCAAGGTAAGTGTTTTGGACCTTAAAACTCATTTATGGATGATTATATAGCATAATATCAGTGTTAATTCACAAAAATCAGTAGAAAAAAGTGGGTTTAGGGCTTGAGATTTTGAGACCTTTAGGGATTTATTTGAGGGGTCAAACGAACTCTGATTTTAGTGTTCTTTATATGTACGGGCTCGTGGGATGATGAAGAACAGTTTGGTATAAAAATTTCTGAATTTCAGGATGTGGGCCCGGGGGTCAGGTTTTGACCAAATTCGGGTTTTTGAGCTAAATTGATATTTTTCGATTGGAATCCATTCCTTAAGCATAATTTAATGATAAAAATGTGAACTTGGTAGATTTGGAGCACTCAGAGGCCGGATTTAGAGGCAAAGACACTGTGGAATAGTATTTTAGCCGGTTTTGAGGTAAGTAACGTTTCCAAACTTGGTTCTGAGGGTTCGAAACCCCGAGCTAAATGATTTATGACTACTGTTGAGGTGACGCACATGCCAAGTGACGGGCATGCGGGCGTGCACCGAGTAATTGTGGCCTGACTTATCCCATGGCACCTCTTAGTGATTCATTCATGATGATAATTGTGTTTCCATCAATGTGGTAATTGTGAACATGTTAGAAATCATGTTAAGTATAAATGCTAGGCTTCACGCCAGAAATGCTGAGGCCCGAGTGGTCGTATATTGCTGTCTTATGTGGTGATTATTTGATATCATATACTCGGTCCTATTATAACATATCATTTCATATCTCAGTCTCTGTATTGTTAATTACATGCATACTTATCATTGTTTCGGGTTGATGGAGGCATTTGTTATCCATGTGAGTGAGATTGAAGAGTAATGATTGAGTGAGGTCGAGAGCCTGTTATTGAGACAGTTATGAGAATGGACTGCACACTGCAGTGATATTTAAATCATACCTTCGTTGGCTTGATATGATGCTTGGGTCACTAGGGCCCTTCCGGAGTCTTTACACCCTCAGTGAGCGCATTGATGTGAGGGATGGATCTTCCCTGGACATGGATCTTGTCCGAAGTGGATGTTATGTGAGGGATGGATCTTCCCTGGGCATGGATCTTGTCCGAATTTGATGTTATGAGAGGGATGGATCTTCCCTGGATATGGAAATTTGTCTGAGTGTTGTATTTCGGAGATGGATCTTCTCTGTGGGGGCTGGACTGACCTTTTTCCTCAGTACAGAGTGACTACGACCACCGGTGTTTTATGCATATTCCGGGATGGAATTTCCCTGGGCCTGAGAACCATATATAGTACTGAGTGGACTTCTATGGGAGAGTTGTGAGAACTATGTGCATATCCATACTGGTTTCATACATATATTTTATGATGGCATGTAGATTATACTGGCATACTTGGCATATTTTCTCATCCTGATAAACTGTTAGCATGTCTAAATTCTGCATATATTTATTGTAACATAATTGAGGTTTGTCCGTCACTACTTCTCAGCCCATAGTTTGGGTTCGTTACTTCTAAGTTGGTGTACTCACGTTACCCCCTGCACCTTTTGTGCAGATCCAGGTACATCGGGACCCGATAGCGGATATTGAGCAGCGGTCAGCATTTCTATTGGAGTTGTCGAGGTAGCAGCCGTCGATCGCGACCTCGTCTTCTCTTTCTTATTCTACATGTTATTCTTTATTTTGAGACAATGTTGTCCATTTTCCCTTTTCTTTGCTTTATGTTTTAGTAGCTCATGACTGAGTGACACCGGATCCGGGGTTGGAGGTTTTAAATTTAGTTTCTTTAAATATTGTTTTAAACATTAGATTCTCAGTATTATTAATAAATTCATTTAAAAATCGCATTTTTATTGGAAATTTAACTTAGCTTAGTTAAAAAGAGAGGCTTGCCTGGTTCCACGAGAAGCATCATCACGACTCCGAAATTGGGTCGTGACAAGATGGTATCAGAGCGATAGGTTAAATAGGTCTCACCAGTCATGAGCAGGTTTAGTAGAGTCTTGCGGATCGGTACGGAGACGTCTGTACTTATCTTCGAGAGGCTACAGATCCCTTAGGAACAATCACACATTATTGAATTCTGTCGTGCGACTCTGTTGAATTCTCGAACTAAACTTCTGTTGTTTTCATTCTCTCACATATGGTGAGGACTCGTGCTACCGATCGTGGTAATCAGACACCAGCAGGACCAGCTGGAGGTCAAGGCCGAAGTCGAGGCCGTGGCAAAGGGAGGGATGCGGCCCGCTTAGCAGCCGGGGCAGTACCTGTGGACCCTCCCACTACTCATGATCAGGTCCCCGCAGTTGAGATCCTAGCGGGAAAGGCTCAGGCACCAGTAGTGCCCATTGTGATTCCGGGTCTTTAGGAGACCCTAGCTAAGATTTTGACGGTGTGCACCAGCCTGGCACAGGCCGTCGCCGTGTCTACTGCTGCCACTTCTCAGACCGGGGGAGGAACTCAGACTCCAGCTTCCCGGACACCTGAGCAAGTTAACCATGGGATTCAGACATCTGGAACAGTTCCAATTCAGCCGGTTGCCCCAGCCTAGGATTACGTGGTCCCAGTTTTAGCTGATGATGAGCAGCGTAGGTTGGAGAGGTTCAGCAGACTCCAGCCTCCGATTTTTAGTGGTACTGAGGGCGAGGACGCCCAGGGCTTTTTAGACAAGTGTTAGAGGATCCTTCACACAATAGGGATACTGGAGGCTAGTGGGGTCCCATTCAGTACATTCCAGTTTTCAAGAGCTGCACTTGCTTGGTGAGAGGCCTATGAGAGGCGTAGACCTGCTGATGCAGCGCCCCTTACCTGGCGTCAGTTCTCCATTCTATTCCTGGAGAAGTATATACCACAGTCCCGCATGGAGGAGCTGCGCAGGGAGTTTGAACGAGTTGGCCCGTCATGCTATTTGGCTAGTTCCCACGGATAGGGAGAGAATCAGGAGGTTCGTTGATGGCCTCACTTACCAGCTTCGGGTTTTTCTGACTAGGGAGAGGGTTCTGGCGCTTCTTTTGAGGAGGTGGTTGACATTGCCAGATAGATTGAGTCGGTTCGCTGCCAGGAGCGGATCGAGAGGGAGGCCGAGAGGTCTCAAGGATTTGGGAATTTTTGTGGGGTTCCTTCAGGGGCCAGCCTCAGCCCGGCGGAGGCCGTCCATTCAGGCAGGCTCAACCAAGTCGCTCAGGTTATCGTGGTGGATCGGTTGGTCACGATCCTCATAGTTCGCATCAGGTGCAACCATCTTTCAGTGCCCTGCCAGCTCAGAGTTCATCTTGGGCACCATCAGTTCAGAATTCATCTGTGTCAGGTTCTTCCGGTGGTTATCCTAGTGCTAGGGGTTCAATTCAGTCACCAGTGCCATTCTATAAGAGAGGTTGCTTTGAGTGTGGAGATGTGGGCCATATTAAGAGGTTTTGCCCTCGACTTGCTAGAGGTACTTATCAGCAGAGGAGTCAGCCCGTGGTTTAAGAATCAGTAGTTGCACCGCCCGCCCAGGCAGCTAGAGGTGGGGGTCAGGCAGTTAGGGGTCGCCCAAGAGGGGGAGGTCGATCCGGTGGTGATCAGGCTCGATTTTATGAATTCTCGGCCAGACCGGATGAGATGGATTCTGATGTCGTAATCCCAGGTATTGTTTCAGTCTGTCAAAAGAAGATTAAGTTTTTAATTGATTTCGATTTTTCATATTCACATGTTCATCATAATTTAGCCCATTCTCTGGATACGCCCCGTGAATCTTTTGTTACATATGTTTATGTGCTCGCCCCTTGTGGGTGATGTTGTTGTTACGGACCGCGTGTGTCGGTTGTGTGTGGTACCTATTGGGGGTCTGGAGACCAGGTGTGTGCATGGTAAGGTTATTCTACGGTTGATGGCTTTTGGAACAACCCTTGGCACGTTCGAAGACGAACGTTTGTTTAAGGAGGAGGGGAATGTAACGACCCAGTCCGTCGTTACGTAGAACCTGCATTTTTAATTACTATTCTCGACTTGTCATAGGTTTTTTATAATGTTATTGATGTGTTAGAGTTGGTAGGCTTGAAATTGGAATGGTTGTAGTGAGAGTTTAGTCGCTTAGTCTTTAAAAATAACCTTAGAGTTGAAAAAGTCAAATGATAGTTGACTTTTTGGGAAACGACCTCGGAATGCAGATTTTATGGCTCGGATAGATTTTGGAAGGTGATTTGGGACTTAGAGTGTGTTCAGAATATTTTTGTGATGTCCGGTGTAGAATTAGGCTTGAATTGGCGAAAGTTAGTTTTTGGTGATTTCCGATCGGCAGTGGAAAATAGATTATTGGGGTCGGAATGGAATTCCGACAGTTGGAATAGGTTCATAATGTCATTTTGGATGTGTCTGCAAAACTTCAGGTCAATCGGAGTTGTTTTGGATAGTTTCGGCATCGTTGGTGGATTTTAGAAATTTCAAAGTTCTTAGGCTTGAATCCAATGTAAATTTGGTGTTTTGAGGTTAGTTTTGGTGTTTTGAGAGTGCAACTAAGTTTGAATAATCAATTATGTGTGTTGGTAACTTTGGTTGGGGTCCCGAGGGGCTCGGGATTGATTTCGGATGGTTAACGGAAATTCGGAGTTGAAAATAAATGCAGCAAACAGCTGCTGAAGTTTTTCCACAGTGATTTCCGCACCTGCGAAAGTTTGACCGCAGGTGCGGGCCCGCAGGAGCGAGAAGGGCATCGCAGGTGCGGAAGATTGGCTGGGTGAGATGTTTCCGCAGGTGCGAGTAAGTTGCCGCACCTGCGAGGCCGCAGGTGCGGGAGGTCGATCGCAAGTGCAGAGTTCGGCTGTTTAATGAAAAGTCGCAGGTGCGAGATAGGGGCCGTAGGTGTGGAACACCTGGGCAGAAGGTATAAATTGCAACCCTCTGTGACTTAAACCCTTTTTACACCATTTTTGTACGGACAGAGAGCTTTCGGGGCGATTTTTGAAGAGGGAAATCATTGTTCTTCATAGAGGTAAGTGTTTTGGACCTTAAAACTCATTTATGGATGATTATAGAGCATAATATCTGTGTTAAATTCACAGAAATCAGTAGAAAAAGGTGGGTTTAGGGCTTGAGATTTTGAGACCTTTAGGGATTTATTTGAGGGGTCAAACGAACTCTGATTTTAGTGTTCTTTATATGTGCGGACTCGTGGAATGATGAAGAACAGTTTGGTATAAAAAATTTTGAGTTTGGGAATGTGGGTCCGGGGGTCGGGTTTTGACCAAATTCGGGTTTTTGAGCTAAATTGATATTTTTCGATGGAATTCACTCCTTAAGCATAATTTGATGATAAAAATCTGAACTTGGTAGATTTGAAGCACTCAGAGGCCGGATTTAGAGGTAAAGACACTGCGGAATAGTATTTTAGCCGGTTTTGAGGTAAGTAACGTTTCCAAACTTGGTTCTAAGGGTTCGAAACCCCGAGCTAAATGATTTATGACTACTGTTGAGGTGACGCACATGCCAAGTGACGGGCGTGCGGGCGTGCACCGAGTAATTGTGGCCTGACTTATCCCATGGCACTGCTTAGTGATTATTCCATGATGATAATTGTTCTTCCATTAATGTGGTAATTGTGAACATGTTAGAAATCATGTTAAGTATAAATGCTAGGCTTCACGCCGGAAATGCTGAGACCCGAGTGGTCGTATATTGCTGTCTTATGTGGTGATTATTTGATATCATATACTCAGTCCTGTTATAACATATCATTCCATATCTCAGTCTCAATATTGTTAATTACATGCATACTTATCATTGTTTCGGGTTGATGGAGGCATTTGTGATCCATGTGAGTGAGACTGAAGAGTAATGACTGAGTGAGGCCGAGAGCCTGTTATTGAGACAGTTATGAGAATGGACTGCACACTGCATTGATATTTAAACCATGCCTTCGTTGGCTTGATATGGCGCTTGGGCCACTAGGGCCCCTCCGGAGTGTTTACACCCCTAGTGAGCGCATTGATGTGAGGGATAGATCTTCCCTGGACATGGATCTTGTCCGAAGTGTATGTTATGTGAGGGATGGATCTTCCCTGGGCATGGATCTTGTCCGAAGTTGATGTTATGAGAGGGATGGATCTTCCCTGGATATGGAAATTTGTCCGAGTGTTGTATTCCGGAGATGGATCTGCTCCGTGGGGGCTGTACTGACCTTTTTCCTCAGTACGGAGTGACTACGGTCACCGGTGTTTATGCTTATTCCGGGATGGAACTTCCCTAGACCTGAGAGCCATATATAGTACTGAGTAGACTTTTGTGGGAGAGCTGTGAGCACTATGTGCATATCCATACTGGTTTCATACATATATTTTATGATGGAATGTAGATTATACTAGCATACTTGGCATATTTTCTCATCCTGATAAACTATTAGCATGTCTAAATTCGGCATAATATTTATTGTAACATAACTGAGGTTTGTCTGTCACTACTTCTCAGCCCATAGTTTGGGTTCGTTACTTCTGAGTTGGTGTACTCACGTTACCCCATACACCTTGTGTGCAGATCCAGGTACATCGGGACCCGATAGCGGATATTGAGCAGCGTTCAGCATTTCTATTGGAGTTGTCGAGGTAGCAGTCGGCGATCGCGACCTCGTCTTCTCTTTCTTATTGTACATGTTGTTCTTTATTTTGAGACAATGTTGTCCATTTCTCCTTTTCTTTGCTTTATGTTTTAGTAGCTCATGACTGAGTGACACTGGATCCAGGGTTGGAGGTTTTAAATTTTGTTTCTTCAAATATTGTTTTAAACTTCAGATTCTTAGTATTATTAATAAATTCGTTTAAAAATCGCATTTTTATTGGAAATTGAACTTAGCTTAGTTAAAAAGGGAGGCTTTCCTGGTTCCACGACAAGCGTCATCACGACTCCGAAATTGGGTCGTAACAACATCATTGGCCCCCTTCCATGAGCACCCGGTTAGGCTCAATTTATATTGTTTATGACTGACTACTTTTCTAAGTGGGTAGAAGCCCATGCATACGATAAGGTCAGGGAGAAGGAGGTCATCGATTTCATTTGGGCCTACATCATATGCCGATTCGCAATGCCGTCCGAGATTGTATGCGATAATGGGAAACAATTCATCGGAAGCAAAGTACCCAAGTTCCTTGAAGACCACAAGATCAAAAGGATCCTATCGACACCTTATCACCCTAGTGGGAATGGACAAGCTGAATATACCAACAAAACCATACTCCAAAACCTTAAAAAGAGGTTAACCGACGCCAAAGCAATATGGAAAGAAATATTACCCGAAGTTTTGTGGGCATATCGTACAACGTCGAAGTCCAGTACCCGGGCTACCCCGTTTTCTTTGGTTTATGGCGCCGAAGCTTTGATACCGGTCGAGGTCGGGGAACCAAGTATCAAATTCTGATATGCGACAAAGGAATCGAACGACGAATCTATGAGTATGAACCTGGAGCTATTAGATGAAAGGCGTGAAGCCGCCCTTGTCCGATTGGCCGCCTAAAAATAGCGGATCGAAAGATATTATAATTGAATGGCCAACCTTAGACACTTCAATACTGGGACTTGGTACTAAGAAAGGTCACACTAAGCAACCGAAACCCGAATGAAGGAGAATTAGGTCCGAATTGGGAAGGACCGTACCAAATTATCAAGACCACCGAAAAAGGATCCTACAAGCTCGGTAGCAATGAACGGTGAGAAACTACCGAACAACTGGAATATAACTCACTTAAAGCGATACTACTGCTAAGGTATGGCACCATTATTTCTTTTATTTACATCTTAAACTAACCCATGTAGGTAACAAGCAAGGGACGATACGAGATTTTACATCTGAAAGCACGCATTGCACTCTTTTCCCTTGAGCCGGTTTTGTCCCAAATGGGTTTTCCGGCAAGGTTTTTAATGAGGCAACAAGTAAATCGTGCTAATTTAGAATTGAAGTCCGGCAACGAACCGGTGACGATGATCATATCAGCATTCTAGGCCTCTCTATGATCAACCCCGAACACTAACGGGCATTACCCTATAATATCGACTTTAGCATGGAAAGAGACTTCAGGATTGAAGGGTCTCAATGGATAGGATTCAATGTAAGGGCCAAACAGTAAAATGAACTGTTCCCACATAGACTGATCAAACCCTGACACAAAGCATTTATACATACATTACTATTATGCACAAGAATAAAGAGAAGTCTCTTCCTTGCAAACATCTCGTCTTTTAAAAAAATTTCCTTTACATTTCTTAAGGAATCCCATGCTTCTGATCCACTAAAGGAAACGATCCCAAGGGCCGCCTTAACCTGAGTTTGAATAATCACCTGTCACTCGGGGACTGCCATCCGAAAACAAACTCGGACGGTCCAAGCTGTTAGACCTCGGGGATATAAGACCTACTAAACAACTCCCCGAATTTTATAGGCCAAGGCCACCACCACTCAGGGACTACCATCTTAGGCAAATCTGATAACTCGAGATAATGATATTAACACGAGACAACACCTGAACTATAAAGGCTACGGCAATATAAACATGACTCGGAGACGTCCGAGGCCCGTAACGAAAACAACAAGCCCTTAAAATTTCTTAATCGGTTCCAAAGGCTACCCTCGACAGACTATGAATTTAAAAAGTCTAAGTACTTTGGGGAAAGAAAATTTTTGGTCACACAGAACCCCCACGATGACTTAAAACGAAACACTTGAAGACAAGGTTTCTTCGAGTCTCTAAACAAAAACCAACTATTTTATGCCAAGGCATTTAGATCTTTGCAAATAAAAATAAACAAGACAAAGGGAAAATTTGAAACTTAGTGAAGGGAAAATGAATTATATTCATAATCAGAAATTTCTTTGATACAAAAATTTTACAACGGCCAAAACGGCCTAAAAAAACAAAAGACAAAAAAAAAATTAAGTGGCTTAGTATTCGTCGGGGGCCACGTCATCACCTTCTAGGTATTCGCTATCTTCAGGCTCATCCGAATATTCATACCCCTCAGAATCCTCCTCCTCGGGATAAGCCAACTTCATGGCCTTGGCTTTGGATACCTTGGCTTTCTCGATTTCAGCCAACATGTCAAAATCCTGAGCTTGTACTCTCTCGAGGGCCTCCCTTCAGGATAGCCACTTCGTATGCTCCACCAAGTTTCTAACTTGGTCCTGAGCTATCTCGGCATCGGCTTTATGCTGGGCTACCCTCTTATCAGCCTCGGTCTTAACCACAACAATCTCTGACTTGGCCACCTCAAGTTCCTTGGCCAGATTTTCTTTGCCGGAGACCGCCGAGCTCAGTTGTGACTGGAGCTCCTCGATCTTTTTGGCCTGCACCAAGTCCTTTTCTTTTGCATCCCGGAGCTGGACCTCAGTCGAAGCCAGTTTTTCTCGGACAGTCTCCTTTTTCGGTGCCAAGCGGTCCATGTTTTGCTTCCATTCTTTGGCCTCAGCTTTCACCGTGTCCATCTCCGCTTGGAGCTGCTCGATATGGTCAAGTTTCTTTTGAACCTGCGGGTTCGGGTCATTAGCCACTGTGTCTGAATCATCATCACTAACTTCAAATACTTGTCTTACCTACTCGACCATGTCGTCATGCTCCTTCCGAGCCGCTTCTAACTCGGTCTGGAGCTTCTCACTGAGGAGCTTGTAAGCATCCCTCTTCTCAGTAAGCTCTCGAGTCTCAGCCTCGTGTTGCTTTAACTCTTCCCGATATTGGAGAAAAGTTTCATGATGAAGTACCTAGACCTGCAAACACAAGGAATAATGTTACGATTGTTTGTAACTTAATCTAAGTACATAATAAAAAAAGGCATTCGAAGTTACCTGATTCAATGGATGTTGAGCTTCTTTGAAAAGACAAGGGGCCTCCACCTCGTCCATTTTGGTTTGATCCTCTCCAGTCACCAGGCATCGAAGATATCTGTCAACCCTCACGGGGGCGGAGAGAACTCGGGCATCCTCCAGTATAGATATGATGATTGACCATTTCTGGTCAGGATCTGCACTCGTGGTTGGGAAGCGGTCTACCAATCTCGGACTCGAAGAAGATCCGCTGGCTCCCGAACATGGCATCTTCTTTGGTACCAGTAATTCACCTAACCCGATGACATCCTCCAAGGCGGTAGAATCCATGCCATCGAAGAAGTTGTTAAAGCAATTTGCCACCCCTTGTTTGGGCGTCTTTTCAGCATCTGGGCCTCGGTTATCATGGAGTCAGTGAATTATGGTGACCCAGAAATATATATCACCCCAAGCTCATCCTTTGAGGTATCTCCCTCAGCCCGAGGAATACCGGCCATGGTATCCTTATCCACCTCCTCAGCTCGGGGCAAAATGGCTTCTTCTTTCCCTGATTCTGAGGCCTCGGTGACTACCTCCTCATCGACTAACCTGGTATGAGGCAGCTCGGTATCACTTCCCACGCGGGTCATCAACTCGGAGGCTTATTCTTCTTCTTCTTCGAATTCGTTCCTCAATCGACTGAGCGGATCTGATAGGACCTCCCGGGCACTGGAACTTTCATTGGACTTGCGCACCAGCCTCCTTTTTGGTTTTCTCTTCTCCAAGTTCGGAGAACTCAGAGCTATTTTTCCTTTTTTCTCTTTATCCTGCCTCGGAATAGATGGTTCGGGGAGGATGTCCTCATCACCGAACGAGGGCCTCATTTTGACATCTTTGGGAAGACCTACAAAGGAAGAAAAAGTTAGAATGAATGTAGCTAAAAAAACTAAGTGTTAATTCACTCAGTAGAGAAATCTCACCGTGCGCATGGGCCTCCCACCGGCCCTTCGACATTTTGCGCCATGCATGTTCGGAATAGGGATTTTGCGAAACAATGCCCTAGACCCGCTCCTTGAGTCGAGAAACTACATTCGATATCCGAGCAACAGTTGCATGACAAAGAATCGTTAAGAAGAAGGGCAAAAAGATAAACAAAATCTTAAAGGCAAGGTTTTACTTACGTTTCATGTTCCATTTCTCAGAAAATGGCATGTCCTCGCCCGGGATTAAGTCCGAGGTCTTCACTCGAACGAATCGGCCTAACCAGCATCAGTCTCGATCCTTGTCGATGCTCGAGAATGGGGCATTACTGGACCGACGGGCAAGTTTTATTAGCTCCCATTGATAGAATCACGGACTGTACATACACATGAGGTGATCGATGGTGAAGGGACACCCCTCGATCTTGTTAACAAAGAAACGGAGGAGGATGACTATCCTCCAGAAAGAAGGATGAATTTGGTCTAAGGTCACCTTGTACCTCTTACAAAAGGCGATGATGACCGGGTCCAAGGGGGCCAACGTGAAGGGATAAGTGTAAACACTTTAAAAAAACCTCCACGTGGGTAGTGATTGCCTCCTCAGGCGTAGGCACCACGTGTGCTTGTTAATCCAGTTGCAATCCTCCTTGACCTTGGAGAGGAAGCTGTTAGTGACCGAGCATATGTATATTGAGACTAGCTCGCACCGATCCGAGACCGACAAAGTTTTCTCGACCTTAAAATCAGCACCGGTCGGGCACCCCACAGGAACGAACGCCTTCAAGGGGGCTCCGGTGTCGTTTCCTCAGTAGCAGCAGATGGAACATTTTCCTCTTCAGTCGGTCGCGAGGCAGAGGGAGTTCCTTTTTGGGAACAAACATAGAAATCTTTGCCATTTTTTTTATGAAGATGAAGAAGAAGGAGCTAAAGGGGTACGCTTGAATAAGTTCAGACAAAGGAAAAACCCTTACAAAGCTCTCAAGAAATTAGGGTAAGCACTAGAAAATGCAAAGGTTCTTTAAGAACAAGAGTAGGAAAAGATTGGATGTAAAGTTTGAATGAGTGAAGGAGGAAGTATTTATAGTTTGCAAATGACAGTTCAAAACCTGTGGCCAACCAGTAACTGACGAACATTTAATGCCACTATGATGTGACTGACGAGACATTTCGCTCATTTTGTCGTTTCTGGCGCAAAGTATCGAGACAAGGATCGAGGGCTCATATCATTCCTCGCCGTTTACACTCCAAAAAATGAGGAGACTATCTTTGTACGGTAGAAACCAAGATCATCTATTGCATGACAAATCGGGGATGAAACATTATGGATTGGAGATCGACCCTGGAGTCCATCGAACCTAGGCACGAGGTTAGAGCATGCGTCTTCAAGATTATCGAGTTTGTGACCCCGGAACTGACCCCGACTCCGAATTAACTCGAGAAAACATTATCAAACCAAAATAACGGAAGGCTGAAATATCCGTAACCGGTCGGATATCAAAGCGTGAATCTCGGCACGTATCAATGAAACCGATTAGTTAGCAAATCATGAGGTCTTTTACCTTGTATAGAATTGTATATCAAGTAGGACTCACCCACTATATAAAGGGGGTCTGATTATTTGTAAAGTACATTGTAACACGCATCCCAAAGCAATATTTTGTTATTTCTAGTTATCTCATTACTCTGTTCCTGCATCGATATTAGCATTTTTTACTCGAGGGTGACCAACCTTCAAGGCCAAGATTGTTCAACTTGTGTGGTTGGTATTTACTTTTTTTTTTAATCATCAATTTCAACTTTAATCTGATTTCTCATTTTGTATCAAGTTAGATCACGTATCCTTAAAACCACATATAAATTCAATTATTATTTGATTTTGAGGGTAAATAATAAATTTCTGGTTTTGAAAAAAATAGGTCAAAATTGAGTTTGTAAAAATTATTTGGGAAGAAGAAATTGGAGAAGAAAAACTAAATTTTTCTGTACAAACCTTTTCTAGAAAAATTAATTTTGTTAGTCTCGTCTTTCTCATTATTTCTTGTGAGTTTTAAAATTGCAATTAAAAAGCTACATGATAGAAACATAAAGCATTGATGACAAAAGGTGGAACCATATATATTGATTTCCTTGCCTGCAATAGTGCAACATCAAGAAAGAACAAAAGGAGGTAGAAGATAAGATAAGAAAATCAAAAAGAAAAAGATTAAAGGGTGCTATACATAAGTCAGCGCGTGCAACACCAACCAAACATGAATATGGGATTCTATTAGTAAATGGGTATTAGTTCCATCCGAAACAAAAATAAAGGGGTAAAAAATTATGAAAAAATTGCATGGGTAGCCACTTTTTAAAGTGGTATTTACTTTTTATCCAGTATTTTTAATACTGAGCAAAAATAGTCACTAATATATTAAAATTAATATGAAAAGACGGTATTGCCCTTTCTTCTATCTCTTTTCTTCCCATGTTCTCTTCCTTGTCAGTCTCTCCCGAAGGTTTGAATACGCGAAATACTTCCTCTTCTATTTTCAAAAGTCGGAGTTCGCATTGCGATAGTGAGAACTGAATCCAACTTATTGTGTTCATTTTGTTGGTTGTATATGGTTTAACTTTTTGCTCAGTAATTATTCACTTATTTTTCCCGGTTGAGTATTGAACGGATAGCATAACTGTGGAACATAACCAATGAATATAGCTTCTTTACCCGATTTTCTGGTTCTTTAATTGAACGGTGATCTTTGATCGTATGCAATTATGGTGGTAGATGTATTTCGGTTTGTGATTTATGTGATGTATTTTTGGTTTTTTGCTACGTTATGGATCTTGAACTTACAGTTACAAGTTCAAAAGTTAAGGACACTTGGTCCTGAACTTTGAGTTCCAAGTTGAAAAGTTAATGACACTTGGTCCTGAACTTAGAGTTACAAGTTCAAAAGTTAAGAACACTTGGTCCTGAACTTAGACTAACTAGCTCAAAAGTTAAGGACAATAGGTCCTGAACTTAGATTTACAAGTTCAAAAGTTAACTTAGAGTTACAAGCACAGAAATTAAGGACCTGAACTTCGAGTTCCAAGTTCAAAATTTAAGGACCTGAAGTCCTGAACTTCGAGTTCCAAGTTCAAAAGTTAAGGACATGTAGTCTTGAAGTCCTGAACTTAGAGTTACAAGTTCAAAAGTTAAGGACACTTGGTCCTGAACTTTATGAGTAGAAGGGTGTTTTCGTCCGGACAGGTAAAACTTATTAAAACAGTGGCTAAAGACTAAAGATATTTTAAACAGTGACTTAAAAGTAAATACATATGTTATTAGTGACTAACCGTGCACTTCCCCCGAAAATATCCGTAATGTTTAAAGGTAAAAGTCAGTTTTTCGGACAAGTTTAGAAGGTAACTTTTGTCAAATTCTTTACTTAAGGCAAGGTTAATCAAATAAAGAAGTGTTCAAATTACTAGAATTTTATTTGGCAAATATTTTATGTTTTGAAACTCTTCAATAAAATGATATTATCCCTATCTTCTAAAAATATTTAAACGTCTTATACAATAAAAATTATACACAAATTGAAACTTTATCTTCTTTTAAATTTTATGAGAATATGCGTGAAAAATGTTGATTTATAATTTTAAATTGTCTTTTAATAATTATATTTTAATTTTTTAGATTATGGATATACCTCACAAGGAGTGTAAGTGTTTGATTCTATTAGCTCGATTTTGGATATAGATTTTGGCTTATTTTTTTCAAAAAAATAAAATAAAAATTGAAAGGTTGTTTATTAATGGAATTTGATCAATTCTTGAAAAAATTTGAAATTTTTTTTCAAGTTCCAATGTTTCTGGGTGAAAATTATTCTTCCGCTTAGAAAATTAAATATTTTTCAAGTAAAATGTACAATTTTTATTTTCAAAAACTATTTTTCAATACAACTTAAAAAACTTTTTTTTTCAAGTTTGAACTAAATTTATGTCCAAATGTTAGTTAAAATACAGGGAGTGTATCAGAAATTGAGTCATATTTATAAGTTGTTTAACGTAATTAACCCAATGATTAACTAATTAATTATTAATGAGATATAAAATATAACAGAGACAAAACAACAGTCCGCTGAACTGACTTCTCAATTCATCAGCAGTGGGCCTGTTAGGGTTTCAACTCTCAATCGAAGGTCGAAGCCATGTCGAAAAGGTGAAAATTTGTAGCATTAGGTTTGAAGGATTGGATTTCAAATTTTGTGTTTCCTGAGAGATTCTCAAGCTGTAGAACTTGTTATTTATCTTTTTATTTTTCCCCCAAATCTTTAAATTACAAACTTTCTACCTTCACAAGTCAAAGTCCCCAGACCTCACTTGTGGGATTACATTGGGTTTGTTGTTGTTGTAAAACATTGGTTACAACATTAAGGATTATTTTTTCCCCATTCTTATTCCACCTTTTATCCCGCATGACTTATGTGTAAAAGATAAAATGAACTAAACATTGTTTGAAATGATGCAATGATTGATGTGGAAAGGAAAAGTGAAACTAAACAAGTAAACATTGTATTTACTATGTTAAATTAAATTTTATGTGGGGATTATTTCTCTCCTACTCTCAACCAAACATCACCCGAGTTATTGATCGTGAAATGGTTGTTTAAACTAATTGTTTGTTTTATGATGTTTACGGCCACTATAACAGAAAAGAAATGAATTGCGTGTTGTATAAGTAAAATCTTTCATTCTAGCATTTCCAGATCATTATCATTGTACTCTATACAATACATTGTAGTTGTTGGTGTTGGCGAAGTTTATTGTTAATCCTAAATGAACTATTTTCTCTTGTAGATAGTCATATGCACTCATATGCATTTTTTTCGAAAATCTTTTCCAGGGTTCTTTGCAAGTTCTTTGCACGTGGAGAATGTCTAAAAGGAGGGCACTGTGATTTCTTGCATGATTCGGAAGATGTTCCAAATAATGTAATGTTCTGGAGATTTTTGTTAGAGTGTAAAGCTTTGACTTGCTTCTTCATCATCTAATTGCTTTTGCCTGATCTATTGTTGCAGGTGTGCACATACTACCAAAAAGGAATTTGTGCCTTTGGCAGCAGGTGTAGATATGAACATGTGAAAATTACTCAATCACAACCTTCACTTCCATCTTCATCAGCTAACATTGTTGAGTTGAAGAGAGTTAATGCAACTGATCAGTCAATTTGCTCTTCCTCTACTGCTGGTAATTGTCCACAAGGGAAAAAAGAGAAGCATATGAAAACATGTGAAACAAGGGAAAAGCAGCTTGATTTATTGAAGCATAGTCAGGAGATAGAGTGCGGTGTATGCCTTGAGCGTGTTCTTTCTAAGACAATTATGGCCGAGCGGAAATTTGGGATACTTTCTGAGTGTGATCATCCATTTTGTATATCGTGTATCAGGAATTGGCGCAGCAGTTCTCCTTCAATTGGGATGGATGTCAATTCTACTTTGAGGGCCTGTCCTATTTGTCGAAAGCTTTCATATTTTGTAATTCCTAGTGTCATTTGGTACTCAACGAAAGAAGAAAAGCAAGAAATCATTAACAGCTATAAGGCAAAACTCAGGTTCCTCTGATTCTCCTCTTCCTATTTTTTCAATTATGTTTTTCTTTGGATTCTGAACTCGAATAGCTTTAAGAGCTATGAGCATGGATGTGACTTGTTCCAAAATGACAGCAGTTTCTGAAATGATTGATGCAAATTATTTATTGAAGAGCTTAACTCATGCATTAAGATATCATATACTAAGTTCAATCATGTTATATAAGTTTTGTAAGAGTATATATTGAATCTTCACTAGGATGGTATTCTATTTCAGGATAACACTTGTTTGTTGGTGGTAGTCTGATTTGAAAAATTAGCTTTTATTCTTTTTGGGAGATCTTATTTATAAAATGGCCATCCTTATTTAAATGGTGGCAATTTTTTTTTTTTTTTTTTGGGATTGTTAAAAGTAAGTATATGGATATCATGCAAGATTTTTTTATTTTTAATTTTCAGATCAAAGTAGTTCTGGATGCAGGGTGTATCTTAGTGTTGCCTGAAACTTGTGTATCTATAAAAAGCTTCCCCCCTTCCCCTTCTACCAGCGAAAGAAAGCTTAGAAGTGAACTCAAAGTGTTTTTTTTTTTGTCTGAAGTAACTTCTTCTGTCAATCTTTGATTTCAGGTCTATTGATTGCAAGAAATTTGCCTTTGGCAATGGGACCTGCCCCTTTGGAGCTAGTTGTTTCTACAAGGTACAGAATGTTAAGATATCTGTCTGTCTTTATATGCACCTAAATAATAGTTATATCTTTTAGATAGTAATTGTGAAAAACTATACAAGCAAGAAAAATTGAGAGAAATTTAGCTTGATTATTCCCTCAAGCTATTGGGGTTTAAACTAAGTGTACATTTCCTAAGAAAGGAAAGAAAATCAAATTATCTAATTACAAGATCCTAGAATATCTACAAGATTTTAATAAATATCTATAAGATTCTAATACTCCTTCTCAAGCTGGTGCATTTAAGTTACATGTACCAAGCTTGTTACAAATGTAGCTGATATATGATGACTAGTGAAGGATTTGGTGAAAATATATGCAAGCAGCGCATTTGACTTCACGAATCTCATAATAGTGTCTCTTGAGAATATTTTTTATCTGATAAAGTGACGGTCGATCTCAATGTGTTCAGCTCTCAGGAAACGCCGAATTTGATGCAATATAAATAGCTGTTTGATTATCAATACAAGTTTCATTTGACTGATTTCTCCAAACTTCAGTTCTCCTAGTAAATATTTAATCCAAATTGGTTTGCAAGTTGCCACAACCGTTGCTCAGTATTGTGTTTCTACATTCTATCGAGGGACCACATTTTGTTTCTTGCTCTTCCAAGATACCTACTTGCCTCTTACCGGGACATAATATCTAGACGTGGACCGCTGCAATCAATAGACCTGAAATCAAAGATTGACAGAAGAAGTTACTTCAGACAAAAACAAAAAAAAACACTTTGAGTTCACAAGGTACAGAATGTTAAGATATCTGTCTGTCTTTATATGCACCTAAATAATAGTTATATCTTTTAGATAGTAATTGTGAAAAACTATACAAGCAAGAAAAATTGAGAGAAATTTAGCTT